>JACXGJ010000257.1:0-147389 GCA_016801105.1 Esox niger | reverse complement strand
TATATACACTCACATTTTGTCCAATATCCACAAAAAACTAACACGTTAACATCTTTGATTTTGACCTTTATCAAATCAGCTACAATGAGTCTTGACACAAGCTCTTTGAAAAGCATGGCAAAGGCAGGTACACTAAAGCAAGCGGTAAAAAAATTCAATTTATTTGTTTATGTTCTTTAAAATGTCATTCATTCTACTCTCGTACCTATTGACTGGCGTTACAATAGAACCGAGGTCTTATCTGTGGGCACTCATGAGTGAGAAACCACTCAGAATGCTCTCGGAATAACAATAGCTCCATTCTCTTTACTTGTTGAGAAAATATACAATGCCACATTTGGATTTAACAGTAAATGCATGCCAACTGAGCATGATAAACAATTTATATCAGGTAGGCAATAAAATAATACCCCTAAGTTTGATTTGTTTTAGGTCATGATACGTAGCGGAAATTCTCAGACACCACGGTGGAACTTAGGGCTTCTTGCTATACTGTGTTGTATGGCATCGCTTGAAAAATCAGTCATGCCTTAAACAATGCTTGTGAATAGAGTTTGGTTGTTTGCCTAGAGATGGAGCTGTCAACCAATGCGTGGCAAATCAAAGATGAAATTGTGAAAGTTCAAACCTTAGTGAGTCTTTCATGCTGGAACGGCTACAGGGGGTGAGTCAACGTGTCAATCGGCGTGTTTATACCTGCTTCTAAATCTCAGCTTACCTCTGGGTCAAACGTGTCTGTTGACCTGATGTCCGCATTCTCATTGTACCGATCGTGATTGGATCTTCCTGACTGCCTAGTAGTATTTTACAAATATCCTTGAATTGTAAACAAAACCTCACAAACAAATAGCGTATAAGATGTTTTGGCACCCTTTCAGATTGGCCCTCTCTTTAGCTAACGTCTACATTTACTCTGCATTTGTTTACAACAATAGAAAGACTATTATAAAGACAATATGAAGACAGTATGGATGTGAAGATCCATACATACAGCATATCCCATTCGGATTAATTGTAGTTTGCATTCACATTGTAGCTACCTTATATACTTATAGCTCCCTTATATTCCTGTTTCTGTATTACATCCCTTTTTCCAAAAATGGGACCCAGATTTTTCCTGTTTCTGTAATACAACCCCCATTTCCAAAAATGGGACACTGTGTACTATGTAAAAACAGAACATGAAATCTTGAAACTGAGAAATGTTATTGTTTCTTGAAAATATATGCCCTCTACAAATTTGATGCCAGCAACCGGTTTAAAAAAAGCTGGGACAGTGACAAGAAAATACAGGAAAAGTTGTGTAATGTTCAAGAAAAACCTGGTGGGACATCCCACAACTAATTTCGTTAACTGGCAACAGGTCAGTAACATGATTGGATATGAAAAGAGCATCCCAGATAGGATGAGTCTTTCAGAAGTAAAGATGGGTAGGGGTCCACCACTCTGAAAGACTGCGGGCAAATAGTGCAACAATTTAAAAATAGTTTCTCAGTACAAAATTGCGAAGAGTTTCGGCATATTATCTTCTATAGTACTTAATATCATTTAAAAAATCCAGAGAATCTGGGGAAATCAATTAAATGCCATGAAAGCTGCAGGTTTGAACTATGTTGCCAAAGCATATTACAATGTAATAAGAAAAAAAGCCATACAAAGACCATTGAATTCATGTTTAAAATATATATACAATAAATAATTTGGTTCTGTGTGTGTGGTTGTGTATCTTAGTGTATTTTGTGTGATGATGAATATTTGTATGCGTGTGTTTTTTGTGTGCGGGATTCACTCACTGTTCCTTTGTGTATGAAAAAGTGCACAAATCTGGTTGAAATATTTGATGTAGGTCCCTCTCCAGAAATTAGAAAATGTATGTATTTTTCCAAAAACTATAACATTTTTCAATTTCAACAATTGATATGTTGTCTTCGTACTATTTTCAATCAAATATAGGGATAAATATTTTGCACATAGTTGTGTTGTGTTTTTTATTGCATTTTATGCAGTGTCCCAGCTTTTTGGGAAATGGGGTTGAAAATTGTGTACATTAATGCCTATTTGCCACTATAATGTATCATGTATAGTACAGATAACCTAATTCTCTGAAGATGTATCTGGAACAAAGAGCATTTGCATGGTATAGTATCTAGTCTTAAATCTTTGGACCACATAATGTGTAAGTAATGATAAGGATATAAAACCATTAACAATTAAAAAGTAATTTTTTGTATACAGCTTGCGTCAGAAGGAGAGAGTCAGGGAAGTTTGGAATAAATTGCTGATTCTGTGGGCAGAAACATTTTGTTAACAAGTCAATGCCGCAAGTCTCAATTAGCAGGTGAACAAATAACCAAGATAGGATGACAGCAACCACATGCTAATGTAAGGTGTTAACATGGCCTAACATGCATCCTGATTCTATTCCGACCATCTAGACCGGATTTTGACTGTTTACACTTCAATCTGATTCAAGATCTGATCAAAATCATAATGCATCATTTGTTACCTCAGACCTGTCAAATAATATGTGTACAGTCAGAATGGGGACAAGAACAGGACAAAAGACACAAATGAATGAGGTTCAGACAAGGCTAATCATTATTTTTTTTCCGATTTTGATATGTTGTCATAGGTGAGTTGCGGATATGAGTGTATTTAAAATATCTTGACAATAGCCAACCTGGAAGTTTTTGCAAGCTAATGTGGCTGTCTGTTTACCATCAGTCTAATTCTTCATAATGAACACACTTTCCAAACCCTGCATGTGTTTCAAATTCAACACATTATGAGACACAATGAGCAATAAGGATATTTCCTTGTACTTAAGCTAGGCCCAAACCGACGTTTAGGCTTAATTCACTTCGTTTCGTATATAGTACAATATTTCACGAAACCAGCACGGTCCATTTTTGCTTTTGAGAGTAGAAGTAGAATACCCGGAGCAGCTTCAGAATAAGCTTATACATTGGCACGTTCTTTCATCAAGTCAGTCACAGACAGTCACAAAAATAAATCTTGTCACTCCAGCCCGCCAAGTAAACTTAAAGGCTTCATGGATGATCACGGAGTTGTTCTCTATGGGATATGCTAACATTCAACCTCACTTCCAACAGGCCCCCGATTGTTTTTGTGACTCTCACTAAGATTTTAAACTGGTATCAGCAGTACTAAATTGAGATGGTAAGCTGAGGTATGCCATATTCCCTGGCTTATTTTTTAATAACTAGAGGCACTCCTCACAAAGACAGCTGAGCCTGATGTAGAGGGAAGGCAGGGAGGAAAGCCATTGGAGGAGCGGGAGGTTGTCAATACAGCTGTGTGTACGGCACAAACACCAAAAACATCACTTGATGCACATGCGTGTAAGGAAAGGTTGCCTCGGTCTTCAACTTTCCATAATGTGTTAAGAGGGGTTGCGGTGAAATTAACAAGTGGCTATGACAACTGAATTTAGGTACGGGAGGAATTGTAGAAAATGATTTGTACGTCCTGTATCCTTTTTGCGTTTGGCTGTTCATGGTTGGTGTAGTCACACCTTGCAAAAAGTCATTCCCAAGTCTTTCAAATCATTCACGTCGGCTCAGTGGTAGGCTTAGTTGACAGATTTGCGGTGTGAATCCTGTACCCTTTTAATCTTTCCATTTTTCTTTAGCGAACTCAATTGCGTACATCATTCGCCATCCAAACATCTCTTACTAAGAGAACCGTTGAAATAAATGCCTAAACCTTCAACTATTTGTTTTTCATTTTTCCCAAACTTTAAGAAAGCAACATATTGGGTCTGCAACATATAGAAATGTGTGATTTATTTTCACATTTATAGTATTTCCAATCAGGTTATACATTTTAAATACATTGTAAATGTTTCTAAATTTACATTGTAGATGTTAAAAAATTATATCCCTGGGAAGAAGTCATGGTCAAATGAATTGGCTTTTCTAAATTGTAGTAAGGTGGCTGGATAGGGACTGCCCCTTACATTAGATCTACTATACATAAATCAATGTTAGCCGGCCAGTGAGGTCAACAAATTATACATGTCTCTGCTGGACTGAGCCTGTGCCCAATGTATATTTTAAAAGGATGTTAGTGTAAACAGTTTGGGCGGCTGACAAAGTTATGCCGGGGGGGGAAATTTTGACAGGAAAATGATCCGGTCGCATTAATACTATATAAACGACCCTACTATAGCCTTCAAAATGACCACAAACCCACCGGCAAGGATGAAGAGTACAGCGCGCAATGTCAAACTGTTTCGATTTGTATAGCATGTCATCTGACAATGCTCCACTTACACACCACAAAATGGCATCGGCCTGAGCTAGGTAACAGTGAACTGAAACATTATAAGATTTCCAGCATTGCTGGGCCATATCAATTGTTAAAGCAATCGTACCTCCCAGTATCTGGCTCAAAACAACACGCATGCTTTAACACTGGAGGAATGACTCATCACAAATTTTAAAGGAGGAATCACTTCAGTATGAGCTTTAGGCCTTTTCATAATAGTGCTTATCATGGATTATTCAAAAGCCACTTGCTGGCATCTTGAGCCTGAAACACGAATCCATCAAACATAACCAGTGACTCATTTCACCATCCCTGAAAGCACTAACGTAAAAGCAGGAAGTATCTGTGTTTGCTTGGTTTCAATACAGACGTGTATGCACGGACATCCCTTGATCATTAAATCATTTGAAAGTATTTCGTGACCGAAATACAGGAAAAAGCTCCTAAAAGAGGAGCCTGTAGTGTTCCTGTCGTAAATCCCACTTGGCCTACACTCTTGAGCTCCTCGGTACTCCGGTGTACGTCTCTCATGACTGGCACGACTTCAACCTCCCCCGTAACAGACCATCCCCTCGAGAACATGCAGCCGATTCCTTAACACAACATGGTGATGAACTGCATATTTCAGCCAAGCGCACCTCCCTTAGTCATAACCTAACCTGCACCATCATCAAACACGCTCAACGTATATTAGCCCGCGGTGAGAATATATGTATTATTTGCCACTTGGTGAGCCTATAAGTCTTCAAGTGTTCTGCTTATGTCTAATGGGGGCCATTTGTGTGAAGCTTTATCGCAGGTTGCGCAAGCGTCAAGGGATATATCCAGGAGATACTGTCTGAAGGGGGAATGAAGGAGAGAGGAAGGGAAATATGTAATTAAAATGCCAATCAGACAGTGTGGTAGCTAGATAAGCCGAGCCGTCTCTGGAGCTAGCCCATGCGGCAATCAATAGTTAGGGCTTCATAAGAGTAATTTAACTTTTGGGTAGCGGCGAGAAGATAACAGAGCTGTAGAACAAAATCTCAAGGTTGGTGACGAACTGCACAGTTTCTGTCAGAACAGCCAAAAACTGAGGAAGTATGGGATGGCCACAGTGATGGATTACTCAACGCGTACGTCTAGCTTTGACCCATCAATCAAAGTGGGGCTACCGACTGAAATGTCTTAGTCCACAATAACAGTGCGACCCTGTATGCCAGCCAGCAGAATGAATCTTGCTTCCCCTCCAGCCCTAGGTTCAGCACTCTTCAATATCATTGAAAATACTCCCACTGAGATTGAGCTTATCTATTGAAATGGAGAATACTGGAGGACGGTCAACAGAAAGGTCTGTCAAGTCTTGAACATGTCAACCGGACACCATAGATAGGCATAAACAGAAAACGACGTGCCGTTTTTCCAATTTTTTCTTCCAAACTTGGTGGTGTCCAGTCATAATTACAAACTTATTGCAGGAAGTCCTAATTGGCATAGAGATGTCAAATCGGAGCATACAGTACATTCTCCAGTAAGCGCCCTCACAAGCCATTCTGCTTCTTTTCACACTGCTGACTCAACATGGAAGTCTGCCAAATTGCAATGTCTAGAGAGTCACTGGTTCGACCAGCGACCCCAGTTTAGCATGTAGTCTTTAGAGCACGTTAAGAAAAGGGATGCTTGGCATGACCTCCTATTGCATATCTCTGGGCCAACCCTTTTCATGAATTGGAACCTCCTGGTCCGGACCGTCTGAAACACCCTGGGGATAAACCCGGGGTGCGTTGGATCGTTGACACTGTGGTGTAGTGTCTTGGATTGCCGCACCAGTCGGCAGGCCATTTCAATTGGTGCTTGAAGCCAGCTCTGTCCCAGTCGACCGCAATAGAATTACTAGAGATTCTACCCCTAAGCAAGTTATTTTAGCAGCAGTATAAATCTGCCACTACTAATTGGATTGTCAAGGAGTAATTAGTCAACAAACTCAGTGTATGAGCCGTTAGGTACCCAGGCAACAATGTCAGCTGAGCCATTATGTTATTGACAGGAGGTATAAGCCCGGGGTTTATGGGTAGTTGTGTTTTTTGACAACTTTTTGGAGGATATCGCAACTATGAGAACTGCACTGATCAACAAAATAAAAAACTACATATTTGAAGTGTTTAGTATGATCTTAGTATGGCCATGTTTCATAGTTTCAGATCAATTGGGGGGAAAAAAACGTTAGTATAATTAGTTGAATGATGTAGTTTAGTCTAGATGTTGCTGAATGGAGTTGAAAGGTGTTTATAACAGACCATTCTTAGATTTTTGACCCTCCCGCCCATTTTGAAACCCTAATCTCCACCTGAGAATTGGCTAATTCCAGCAATCAAACGGAGCAGCTGACCCCTGACATCGCTGCTCATCGGCCTTAATCGTAAGAGACGTTAAGCACTTCTCGGTCCGTTCAGTGGGCTAATGTTGCTATTAGAAAGCCATTACTCACAAGAGAGACCCAAAGCTCTGGCACTCCAAACAGCAACTGGTCCAGCACCCTCTCCGGGCCGTGTGACGGGTTAATTAGCATGCGTAATGCCCAGAGAATGCAACCCGACTAGATGATGTGAATCAATGTGAATTGCGTACACAGATATGTAAGTCAACGTGGATATCATTAAGCATGTCAGTATGCATCAAACCTACATGTGAGAAACGGTTCGTTCGGGGGTGTTCATCCGGGTTTATCTACTGCAAGTAAATAATCAATAATGGTCCCTGATTTATATATTGAATGGCCATAGCACTATTTAATGTAATAATTACCAATGTTACCAGGGACACATTTGTGTCATAAAAACAGGTCTCAACAATCTTGCAGGAGTGAATTTGAATTTCACAGTTCAATCTACTTCCTCTGTATAGTAACAGAATTCATTGCAGCCAAAACGTAGATGCCGCCTCCCTAACATCATGGCGATCGGAGAATACAATAATATCTGTTTGAATTAAAAAAGACAGCTTTTAAACAATAGTTACATTTGAAACACAAGCGTTGATCATGCCCTTGTGGTGTTCTGTGCCTTTCTGTAGTAATTACAAGACAACACAGAAAAGTGCTGTTTTACTTCCAGTAATGCGCCCATGTAATTACAACAGATCTACCACGTTTGCATTTACCTTGCTTATGTAACATACAAGAAACAATGACATTAACATAGAAATCATTGTTTGCATTGAATTTTTCCAATTATATACTTTTGTGGTAACTTAGCAAAAAAACACAGATTAACACACTTTCACCTGCATAAATAGGAATTCATGCACCATTTTTCACTAAATATGGTCCTTCTATGAAAGACGCCACCACTTGTTTCAATAACAGCAAAGTAACCATGTTTTAAAAGAGTAGGCATTATACAATTGCCATTAAAATAGCAGCGAGAAGTAAGGCAAAGATCAACAGAATAAATTACTTATTTGCCATTTGGTCCTGTTATTCTGTTGTGCTTGTGGTCCAAATTCAATTTGGGAAGGCATTCGTTAATCCATATTTCAACTTGTTTCACCAAGCAGGAAAATCCCAGAAATATCCAGCGACCATTTTATTTCAAACTTGTCATACTGCAGCCTACTCTGGTTGAAACATGTATGGTTCAATGGTATAATGTCTCCTTCAAATCATGACGTCAAGCCATTGTGTTCATCCTTGTAAAGTTAGCTAACTTGCAGTGTCTTTGTTTATCAGTACATCTGCTAAACGGAACATTGCAGAAAGACATCTGATGGCTCTATCACTCAAGGACATCCGCAACTACATGAAATTGAATTAGTGCGATCAGTATAACGGAGTCAACACAAAATAAAACAATACATTGTCTGCGTTCATTTATCAGATCTCGCTTGCCCTTCAATCCACACTGTTGGCTTTTGGTGAGCATAAAACAAACCTTTCTCCTGATGGCCAATTATGTGTGAAACACACCTCGCTGCCCTAAATATCTCTCATTAAAGATAAACAACACCTAAGGTCCACCCAGTGTGATGTGTTCCTTTAAGCAAATGCAGCTGCTGCATGTCCTTGCTGCATATCCTTTCGCAGTTTTCTAGGAGCCAAATGTTCTTGAAGCCGTCCTGTGAACGGTATCAGATTTAACAAGCTGTGGAACTCTTAAGATTTTCTGACTTCCTTTTACAGAAAGTGATTCATAAAGTTAGCAATTAACTCTCATGAAAATACTTCCATATTCCCGCAGGAAATATCTTGAAGCTGCCACGATCAGTGTGGGATGGATGTGTTTTGTTAATAATGTGGGAGAAAATATAATGCTCAACATCATATGATCTTCATAAGCCTCGTGACGGGAAGTTTGACTCTTTTTACTGAATTGGATCCTGTCGAGCCGCTTTGTAAAAGGTTTGAATCTTTTGAGTCAATTGCATTCATATGAGTCAGTAATGCCTTCAGCATTACATTACTTTCTTTGCGAACAACCTATTCCATGGTTAGGTAAAACCCAGCTGTCAGTCATTCCACTGCCAACAATAAATTTGAACGAGTCAGTTGTTCACAATACTTTTTTACTTAGGCAAAGGCAGCGGCTCTGTGCTTGTTTTCATCAGTTTTCTTTCATGACTTTAGTGATCAACTAACTATATTAATTATTATAGTCTGCGTTCTATTACCAGTTATAAGCATGCCTTTATGTTGTTCCTGTCTTGAGCTATTTTTCTCTGTGAATGTACATAGACATTGATCGTAGAACTGAGCTGGATGACCAGGTATGAAGCAAGTGATCATGTTGTAGAAATCTGCTGTGAAAAGTTGGAATGAAGGATACAATTGAATGAGTCAATAGAAAATAGGACTTGTGAGTCCCAAGTCACTAAAAGATTCATTCAAAACAAATTAATCGTTTGTGAACTGCACATCACTACATATGTCCATGGAGTTAATGAAAATATGGTTCAGTGTTGGACAAGTCAGAGATACTGAAATGCTTAGAGATCTTCGGTCAGTTTTTTTTACTGTATTAGATATCATAACCCCTAATGAATGTGTAAAAGAAAAGATCTCAAGGTCTGGAATAGCCATGGAAAATATGCAAACCAAATGCCCAGGTGTGGTTTAAGGTGCGAATGCACACGTTTTAAAAATTATTGCCATATGGTAGCTTTTACGCCAAATATTCATGCTCAGTACCACATCTTTGGCACTTTCTCAATGCTACTGCTGACAATAAATCGTAAACGTATTCCTATATTATTGGTTTGAATGCTATGCCTTGTCAACTTTTTGCAAAGGGATCCAATTGAAACAATGTCATAAACAGCATTCAGTTGTCAATTAGTAGCAAGTATATCCATTGGAATACTGGGATATGGCAAACTTAACAATAGCAAATGGCAAGCCGTTCTGATCGCGTCTCTCCAGGCCTCTCCAGCCCTGTGATGCTCGCTAGCATTGCCCGAAGCAGCATGTCAAAAAAATAAGTAATAAAATTAGGACAAAAGTAGCAACAAAAAATACTTTAGAAACTAAGCTTGCTGCAATCTGTGACCAAGCAATGGAACACACCACAGATACTTAATATTGAGTAAAAATATTATGTTTTTCCAAAGCTTATATTGGAATTGTAGTGCAATTTATTTGCTTGAAAAAAAAAACCCACATCGTTTGGTATTTGTTGACCAGATTCCTAGGTTGGGGTTACCCACAGGAAATCTATTTACCAGTTCCCCAAGTCTGGGTTTCAATGGCGTTTGATTATGTTAATGCAGTTCTGAAGGATTTTAGTAGGTATAACCAGTTTGGGTGCAGCTTAACACCATCAGATCTATTTGAAAAATGCCTACCTCCCCTTACTGATCTATAAATACCAGTGTCTAGGGAGTTTGGGTCTCTTTGCCTTTGTATTGGTGAGTCTGATATTGACTGAAATCCCAAACCAATCAATACTTCCAAAAATAAAGTTATCAAATTACTTGCTCATTACTTATTCATTATATGTAAAAGTATGAAAATGTATTTAATCACTTCTGTTGGTCACACTGGAAAACTGTCAGAACAGCATAGATTTTTTTCCCTTAGTTGGCATTCTAAGAAGATAGCATGACAGAATGCTTAACCTTTAAATTGTCTTCTGATTTTGGTTACAGGCTAATAAATCGGACTGTTAAGTCCTCTTTTCATCCAACACAGGTAAAATAATGCAGCAAACTAGGTCACCGTGTCTTAACAGTATGTAGTGTTATTGACAGTGTTTCTCAATCCTGCTCCTGTGCTTTAATTCTGCCCTGCATGTTTTAGATCTCTTGTCTATCCCACCTGATTCAAACGATCAGCTCATTATCAAGTCTTTCATGAGCTACATCTGTTGCGTTAGGACAGGGAGAGATGTAAATCATGCCGGGCAGGGGAGTGCCCAGGAGCAGGGTTGAGAAACACTGGTCTAAGAGGTGGCAGGGGAAGATAATAAGAATAAATCACCTTTTGGGCCAAGTCAGTGTTTTTTTTAACATATTTAGCAATATTTGTGTTGTGAGTCAAATGCTCCCTCCTGTATCAGCGTCGTCCAATGCCCCCGGGAGAACTTGTGAGCCCGGGGCTGCAAAACGAAGCCCTCGATCGCAGACTAGTTGCTATCCCTAACCGCAGCTTGGCTGCTAGCCGCTGATGAGGCACGCCTGCCCTCAATTTGAGCCTCCCCCTGATGAAGCCTAGGGACACCGGGCGACAACCCATGTGTTGCATATGCTGCCCAGTTCTACCAAGTTGTGTGATACTTTAAGCTAGTGATGGGCAGACGCTTTCCTGCCCAGAGACCATACAAACACTTTTCCTTGCCACTGGATGTTTAATTTTCAGACTGACGTATTTTCCCATACCATGGTAATCATATTTGTGGCGCAATGGTTTGGTGTGTGTGCTCATTTAGACGGGAAATTTGAAAGTACGGTTCATATCCCACATTTATCTTGCCATAATGGTGTGCGTATAGTGTGCGTTGTGTTCAACCATTAATCCATAGTTGGATGATAAAGGCATGTGGATGAAAAGCGATTCGTAGGATCCACTAAATGAAACACATCATCTGAACAACAGTAAGTGACGTTTCAATGGAAAACATTTTGCAAAGGTGATCAGGATATAATCTTGTGTTTCTTCGAAGTTGGTGATGCTACGTGTCAAACCACAGCTGAAATAAGGGTGACCGAAAACGATTGTACTTGAGTTATACTTCAAATAATACTACCCAGATTGCTGCTAGTTTATGCTGAGATATATTACTGCCATACTTGCCATATCTAATGTTCAATAATACTACCCAGATTGCTGCTACTTTACAGAACTCATTTTTTAACTGCTGCTGGTGTACAGAGTTATGTATAGTGTTACATCATTATTTTTTGTCTGTGTAAATTTTTCCTAATATACTCTTCCTAACCCTCACTACGTAGTTGTCGGGTGACATGTCACAATAATTTTATTGTGCAGGATGATGGTGTGTTGTTTGATGCATTTGACAAATAAGCCTTGGAACTTGAATATCTGTGATTTCTAGTTGAGGTCGGTATTTGAAAGCACTCAGACATGAACTGAACTATTAATGATTCTGTTCAAATGCTGTGTCCGGCTTAGTGTTAATATGGCTGTATTGCTGAAGGGCATTTGTCCACATGTTCTGTATCTTTAAGGTCCTGATGCTGACTTTAAAACAGAGGAGGCTAATCTGGTAGTATTCTTGGACAGGGAACCTCACAAATCTTAATAATCCATATGAATCTAAGAATGGTCAGAGAGGAAGAGAGAACACGCGTTTGCGTGCAATCTCGTTACTATGTCTACCTCCCTCTTTCTCACACGAGCCGATAAGAACATAGCGTTTATCTGCAATGGACTCTCCCGTTCTCCACCTCCCTTTCATTCTCCTTGTCTAATCATGCCTAGATTAATAAGGCTTGTTAATGTCACTATCATCTTGTAATTGAAGCCGTTTGCTTTGTATAATGCAATCAATCATTTTATCATGTGTTATGTAAATTCATTTCCAGTCAGATACCCTTTAATAGACATTGTTCATCAACATGCATTGTTGTATGTTTCTGAATCTCATGAAATATATCAACATGAATAACAACGCACATACATGCAAGCAACCAAACTCTGCAGGTTAGCAGAGCGACGAGAGCGTGAAGTGACCTACCTTCCAAAATAGCCCTTGTTGCAGCTATTAGGGTGGCAACAGAGGCTAATCATGAACAGTTTTGTGAGATCTGTTAAAGGAGAGTATACAGCCAAGTGCTGGAAAAAAAAATTAACCTGCATTTTTAGACTTCTTGGCCATTATGTCACATTTTAAATCCGATAAATGTTTGAAAAGGTCAGTTTGTACTTTGTTGTGCTCTTACCTAAGATTCTGCAGACTCTACAGATATAAAACATTTCATTCTACTTTAAAGGAAGACCATAGGCCAACATTTCTAAATTTTGCTAGCTGGAAGAAAAACCTCAGCCTTTTTGGTATGCTAGTTTGCATAGATCTCCTTTTTCTTTGATCGTAGGGGGTCAGATAACTTCATAGACTTTGTTCATCCATTTGCATAGTATTATGCGCAACTGTATAAACTAATAAATTGTAATTTATGCCAATAGACTCTTGATTAAAACAATAAAACATTGATTTAATGATAGCATATTCTGATAAAACTGAGCCAGTTCATTGCATTCCTTTGTGTTTCCGGACTCAAATCCCTGACTCTCTAAAGCTCATTAGCAGTTTATAAGATGGTGTTTTCTCATTAATCTGCATAATTGCTTAGCAAACCCCTTTCTGAGTTGGCCTCCATTCTCCTTTGAGCCCGTGGGGCTGGTAATTTAGATAGCATTTCACATAAGTGTACATACTAGCTGCTTATTTATGCAAATCTAGGCTGGGTGTATTCCGTTTATTTTAGTCTCATGTGCTATTTTTAGAGGCTTAACAGGAGCGTGTCAAATTTCGAAGGATAAAAGATGTTTGTGTTTTCCACTTTGCCTTTGTTAGGCATGTGACAGACGGATTGTTTTGGCATCACCATGTTTGCATTTACTAAGTTAGATCTGAGGTTTAATTTGAAGGTGTCCTGAAACCTAGAAGACTGGAATTAGTTCAGGGAGCTAACTGTTAACCAGGCACATCAAACGGACATCCTAATTGCTGTTTTACGTAGCTCTGTGTGTGTTGACGATGGGAACCTCACGGTTATTTCTCAGTGACCGACACACTCAACATCTGCTGAAATAAAGCGGTTTGCGTATTGCACTGAAGGGGTGGGGGGTGGCTCCGAGTGAGACGTTCCGGTTTCACAGAATATGAAAGCAGAGTTTTTGAACTACAGTGCTGTGGTTGTTTGTTTTCGTCTGTGACTGTCACTACAGTAGCTTTGTGTGATCAGATTTAACGACGCCCAAGCCTTTCCTCACAAGTGCTTTATCTTATATAACCGAGTGCCATGACTTAACTCTTTGGGCTACGAAGGAATTTTCACGTTAGTTACACAGAGATTTTGGAATGTTAATGTCTCATGTATGAAGCTTTATAAAACCAGCTTGACTAGGGAATAGTATCAATTTTACTCTGAATAACATATAAAAGCGTTTTTCATGCCCAACGGTGTCCTGAAATTAAATTAATAATACATTAAGTTATTCATGTTTTATCCCCACAACTATCAGAGTGCTGTTTAATATTTTGATAGCTAGGAAGTAATCACAAGCAAATATTGATTATTTTATTATTTAATAAAAAGGTTCTTCACATACCTATAAAAGAATATTTGAATTGATGTCTCTTTTTGTGTGCCAAGGATACTCAAAATAAGGAAGCTTGTGAAATGCATGTGAACTATGCATACAAACTGTTTGCCCTCCTACCATCAGGCGGGTGGTACAGGTCCCGCACCAGAAAGCTCAGGAACAGTTTCTTCCTATCTACTGAAACATTGCTGAACTCTGTGACCCACTGAGCTCTGTGAACTCAGACGCATCACTTGCCATGCCGCCCACCTCTCAGTGACCATGTTGCACTACTCTCTTTGTACTACTCTGACACTGCCTTGATTTGCCTGAATATGGACATTTTCACTTGTTGCAGGTACGTGTCTACCTCAGGAACCTCACCACTGCTATGCCTGCATTTCAGTTGCACATTCACCTTGTACATTCAGGTTGCCTCTTTGCACATTTAGAATCGCCATTTGTGCATTTCTACAGTTGTTACACACGCGTGTCTACCTCGGGACCTCATTGCTGCCCTCTCTTCATCTTGGGCGCCCCTGCTACCCTAATACATCACTCCTTCATTTGCTTCATTTGCACATCTTGAATGCCAGTTTGAAATTGCCATTTGTACCCGAACAACTATTTTCTCACTTCTAACAAACTTCACCTAATGTTTGTAAAATGTCTGCCCTCCTCGATTTGCCTTATTGCACATTTAGTATTGCCATTCCTACTGCATTTGCCTTCATTGCACATCTATACATTTCACTGGTAATATACATATACTAAATACTTGTAAATACTGTTTTTGCCCTCCTCCATTTGCATTTCTGGTTAGGTGCTAACTGCATTTCGTTGTGACAATAAAGTTGAATCTAATCTAATCTAAAAATTACCCAAGTAAGGCAGTCCACCAAGTGCTTTTAGTTTGTTTTTTATGGCTTTCTGAAGAAAAATGTCCCAGGACCCTAAACAAAACATTCTGTCCGAAGATTGGTCACATCATGTTCCCTGTGGACCACCTCCAACCCTTTATCTCTCCATTCTCTTCAACCATCTGTAATCAAAGAATAAAATCCTTAAATCGAACACGTTTTACAGGGCATCCGAGCAAACATCAGTTAGAATTGGACGGAATTAAAAAGCCTGCCAGCGGAATAGTCTGTCAGGATAGGATTGTGTACACCAATAAAGGCAGACAGAACGCTTGAAATTGATAAAAGAGTTGACATGAGTGGGTGACAAGTGACCTTGATATAATACCCAGAAGACCAGGGAGAATCGTTGAAGTGGTTCAAAATAAGGCTTGGTGACAGCCTGTTGTTTTGTCATGAATAAAAAGACCTTGATGTAGATTCGTACTGTGTTTTTTTCAGACGGCATTCACTGATATAGTTAACAGCGAAGACCCCGTATAAAGATCAGTGTAAAGGATCTTAGTCGTTCCGTTTAGATCTCGGTCGCTGGATCTGAAGGTCGTCATCGCGCGGCCATGGAGCGCATGTAGAATATGAAAATAAACTTGGGCCTTTTTCTATTTGCGCCCGTCGTCGTCAAGGGCAGCCGTGACGTCCCACCACACTGTGCTTTCATACTAATTGAATTATCCGTCTGCCACCCAGTCATGTCGACAAAGTTATCTCACACAGGATGAGATGATAGATTATTGGAAATCTCTTGGTCCAGTGACACCACTCAATCGTCTGTCCTTAGACGGTTCATAGAATGAAAGAATGAAATTTGTCCATAGATATGTTAGCAAACATTTCATTCTGTGTCATTTACATATTATCACCACTTAACTCTCAGCATGGTGGTCACATTTTGGTTTTTCAGCAAGTGTTCGTGCGTCTGGTGGAACCAAGGCGTTGGCGGGTTTCTGAAACAACATTGCAATAACATTTTATATTAAAAGATTTAACAGATCTGTTTCAAAGAGAATTTCAAGCATTCTAAATATCGCATATTGTTGATGTTTGTCATCTACTTCTAGCTCATTCCATCTATCAATAAAAATGCAATTCGTAAATGAATAAGAATCTAGACACAGTATAAAAAATACTGTTTGTCTAGAACAAATATAAATAAAACAAGGTTTTCATCACATTGGATGTTTTGCTTTGAACTGAACAAATTTGAAAGACAAATTTAGAAAATATTATTAATCTACAAAGACAGTATTTTATGGAAATGATAAATGAGCCCCATTGCACATCCATCCATCGCTGGTCTACACCACATGAGGGACCGATTTTCTGTGTGTGTGTGTTGCAAATGCATTTCTTGCACTTGATGTATATGTACTGTATACTCCTGTCTTTCTAGGGTTCACACATGCCACAGTGCTTCTTGTCTCTACCTGCTGCAACCTTTAGTGAAAACCGTTCCGAAATCTGTTCCGAAATCTTACCAACACCTCTCGCTCACACACAAATGAATCCTCCTCACGACGGCTGGGGATGCTGGGCTCCATGGAACTTGTTATCTCCCGTGGATGTGAGGTCTTACCAATGCCTCGCCCAGCTCCTCGAGTAAGAGCTGTCTCTTCCGTAGCTTCTCTGTGTTCCAACCTGTGTTCAACACCGTCCAGATGTCCAAGGTGGTGGAGAGAATCGCAAGTGGCCCGCGTAGAGTTCTACTTTTACAGCTGTAGTCAGTCATGGAACATTTTCCCCACCCCTTTTCTAATAGTATTTTGCAGATGGAAGAATTCAAAGGATTTTAACATTTCCTCTGGTCATTCATTACACTTTGTGCAGCTCTTCATCCTGTCCTGGGAAGGAAGTTGTTTACCCAAAAAGAATGGCGACAGAGGTCCATTACATCTACTGGAAACTTTATTAATTACTTCATTATCCAACCCAATCCATGTCATTAATCTGCTGTCACCATAGTGATTTACAGTAACTGTACACAGCAATAATGCGGTCTCCCTTTCTCTTTGTGTTTGGAATAACTCCGTGTATAAACAAGAAGTAGAAGAACATTTCTAAGGACAGAATCCCAAACAGCAGCAATGAACCATGTGACTACAACTTTACCTGTGTATAAATCATTTGCCGACTAGCTGTCGTTCAGCTGTAATGCTAGCTAGGTGGGGAGTGCCAGTTGTTAGCTTTAATGTGCTGTTTTAATATAATAAATCTGAGCTATATGCCATTTAGAAGATGGTTTAATCCAAAGCCAATGTGTGCATGAACTGTAGGCATAGTTTTTTGTCCCGGGAATCTACCTGGTTTTACAAACGCCATGATTAACAATCCGAGCAGGAAATCATTAGGCCAGTTGAGATGGCAGAAATGAAAAAAAAGATTTTGAATAATGGATGTGAGTAAATGAAATTAGCTGTATAAGGACAATGTTTTTGGCAAGTGGCTGTGTCTTTATCTACTGTATTTACTCCTCCAGGTCAGTAATTGTTGTATAATTAGGATTTGCCTCTCAGTCAATTTCTTTAATCCCAAAATCAAAAAGGGATTAAATGCTTATTCAAACTCCAGTTGAATCTTTCCAAACTGTCTAGTTGGCCTATATGGAAAAGAGCATGCTTTGTGTGGGTGCTAAATCCTATTGGTGATTAAAAACAGTAATATTTAAGCTTCTCTCATCCTCATTTGAATTTCACTGGCAAAATCACCCCAGTCACCTTTCTTTCGGGCCCTTGTCCTAACTCATTGAACCTACCCTATTAAATGTCTGAATATTCGTGAACTTGGCTGAGGTCAGGGAAATGAATAACCTAGATGTTTGGGGGATGGAGGATGGAATATGCATACAGCGAATGAACAAAACGTGCATCAGAAAAAAATCTGCAATGTGTCTGATGGCAGACAATCTGACAGACAAAACACCACTAACATCACAAGACAGCAAAAATGGCAGGCCAGTTTCACACACTGTTATTAGACATGCTGCTGCCGATACATGATAGAAAATGACATGAATACACACCTATGCATTTAGACCTATAGACAATCATGAAAAATGCATTTTGTGCTTTGCATCAATGAATGGTGTCCCCAGAAACGTGTGGGCAAGAAAACGAGCAAATGTAAACCCATCACTGTGAAAATCACATGATAAAAAAATCAAATGAAGATCTGCTAAAAGCTTTTTTTGGGTGTGGCCTTTTTAACAAAGTTACGTTCGTCCTAGGTTAACTTTAAACAAATCAGAGTTGAAAAGAAAGGGCCGGATCATACATTGCGGTCATTGCACAGAACGATTATAATTACAATATTGACACATCCAGAAATGCGTTTCGCACATGGTGCGTAAGAACAATAGCCTGACATTATCGATGCCTAAAGAGATGTCTGAGGGACACGTGGACACACTGTGGAGGACGATTAGCGTCACAACATTGACACGTTGAGCAATCCCACATATGATGCTTGGATGAATAATTTTCCTCCGGCGAAAGTTCTCTCTTCTCTCCCTATCCTCCTTCCAGCCAACAACCTCTCCTCTCTCCCTCCAGACATTTACTGATGCATATATAATCTGTCACTTTTTCCCCGTCTCTCACTCTCGCTTGCTCCTCTCTCTACGTATCTCCCCGTCATCTTCTCTCTCCTCTCCTTCGCCCTCTCCCTTCCATGCCTCTCCTTTTGTCTTTTCGCTCTCTTTCACCCCTTTTCTCCCATCTCCACACAGACAGGATATTGATGCACATGTACGTGTCAAGGGCGAGTCAGTAAGGCAGTGGCATAAGTCAGACAAACAGACAGATGACAGGCGGATGACAGGCAGACTGGCACTGACAGACAAACAGACAGACAAGCAGACAGATGGACAATGACAGACAGATCGACAGACAGACTTGCTGACACCAACACACAGAAAGGCAGGAAGGCAGAATCACATTAAGGCCACATTTTCTCTCCTTAACAATATTGATCATTACTTCTTTTTATTTGTGTGCCTCGTCAACTTTAATTGTTAATTTGTCATTCATTTCAAAAGTTTTGTCACAACCATTTGTTTTAAAGGTATGGAAACTGAACCAGGAGGCATTGTTCTTGAATATAAACACTACCAAGGTAATTTTTAACCCCCCCTTTCTCGGCAAAATCAGTCTTTTTGACTAAATACAAATATGCTTTTTTTAATGTTTTTATTAAAATACAAATGAAAAATAGAATAAACCATATATAAAATTCAAACAAGCAATCAAGATGTTAGCAGGGAGAAGACAGGCTACAGGTAAGCTAACTTGTGTTCCAGAACAATGCGTTATGACATCAAAGACCTAGAGGAAGAATAAGAGGTGGACAAGGAAAGGACAGCAACGATCTCCAATGAAATACATGGCACAGTACATGTTCATGGTGCAACAATCAGGGAAGCTGGGCTGAGAGTAAAGACAGACCTGAGACTTCACTACTGTGTCCCTTCTCACTTGAGTTTCTGGAATTTAAAACAGTTCAATCTGACCATCGTGCTGACAACCCTGTGGTCTGTATAAATTTTCACAAGCAAGACAGTATGAGAAAACTGAATGAAATTGAGTCGTACTCATATTCTATCGACTGTATCTTTTTTTGTAGATTTGGGAAGCACCAGTTGATGTGTAACATATTATTTCTGAGGCTCAGGAATTTGCCTTTGATCACAATTGTTGAATATGACTTTCATACGTTTAGAAATGTTTCAAGGTTTACAGTCAGTCAGAAATTATTGCCGGAGTTGTAGGTTTTCATCTCTGTTCTTGGTCACAGAAAAGAATCTGAGGCTGGGTAAATGTTTAGTTTAGGGGCAGGATAAATGTTTAGTTTAGGGGCAGGATAAATGTTTAGTTTCGATGAATACCACCCTATACTTTTTACATCTTGTCTTCTTGGTCAAAGTTAAAAGTGTTGGTACACTTTCGCATACTTTCTAGACATCATTTACAGTGCAGCTTTTGCAAGTGCAAAAATCATATGGAAAATTCAATGTGGTTATTGAGTTATTTATACATTTTGTAATAGTGTTTTAAATCCCTATTAAGATTCCGCGAGGGGTTTCCAATCAATCTGCATAGATTACTTTTGAAAACTAGTCCCAGCCATTCAAACCAACCACATGTCCATCGGTCTGTCTATCTGATTCTTGCTCTATTCAGATGCACTTATCCAGGGAAACTTGCCATTACTACCATATTATAAAGATTGCTAAGTGAGACCATCACATTTGCAGTATTTATTTATATTGATTAGTGAGGCTCCATGTGTTTTTGTCTCCAGATTATTTTCCTTTCAATCATTTGCAAACAAGACAAAATGGTCTTCATGGTCCTGAAGTCTTGATAACAGCTCTAAAGGACTCTAATTCAAGGTAGCAGAATACGCTTTGTACGCCGATATAATTATACTGTCTGCGTCTGTTTTTAACCTGATCTGAAATGTATTTTCATTATCTCATTAAATAGTTCATGTTACTACACAGACCGTAGACTCTCAGTCATGTCGAGTCTACATTACACCTCAAGTACCTGTGTATACACAAAGTCATTTCTTCTGGCTGACCAAATGACAAAGGTCAAAAGCAAGGTCCCAAACTCTACACTTATCATCATTGGGGATTTTAACTACACAAACTTCAACAGGATCTTTCCAGAGGGAAGCAGCTGGTAAAATGTCTAACGAGACATGATAAAATCCTGGACCGTGTTTACAGCACTATTAAAAGGGCATACCAAATGTCCGTCCAAGCCCCGCTGGGGAACTCGGACCGCGCGATGCTCTAACTCATCACTGCATACTGACTGTAACACTCCGGTTACAAAACTGTCCATCTGAACTCTCCTCCCTGTTGAAAAGTCCTGCTTTACAAACTATTCACTGGTTCAGAAGACAAAATGAGAGTGAAAACCAATTGCATCCCTCGCCCCAAACGACAGGCCTCGTCTTGATCGTGATTGACGGTGACGCAAGGGGTGGGGTGAGGTCACTTTAAGACAAGGTCTCCTTTCGAGAACAGTGCATTTTTGAGGAGATTGGCAATTGCAATGGGGTGATCGTTTGACCAGAGGACACCTTTATGGACTGGAATGGCCAGTTCTACATTTCACGACACAATGCTAAATGTTTAATTTTGCTCTGAACAGTATGTGGTATACAACATGCAACATTTTTAAAGGTTTGCAATAGTGACAGTTTATGTAAGAGAATCCAGTCAATTGAAATAAATACATTGAAACTTAATTTTAATTAGCATGTTTTTTTTAATGTTTCAGTGTTTTTTCATTCCTCCTTTTGACACTGATGTGGTGACACAGATCTCTGCGTGCCCAGGCAGATATCTCTGCTCGGATGTTGACCCTCGACTTTACGCTCAGCCTCAACTTGGAAGCCTGCTTACACAATAACTGTGTTTCTATGTTTTGGTTGAGAACTCAGCGCTGTCTCTCTCCCTGAGTGCAAAGAACCCTGGTGTGACTCTGGACAACGCCTTGTCGTTCTCTCCAAACATCAATGCAGAGACTCACACCGGCAGGTTCAGGCTCTTGACAAAATCAATATATGTCCACATACTCAGAATTGTTGGGTTAGGGTGGTCCCACGTTCTAAGCCGGCCTCCTCCATGTGTACATGTACCATTGCCAGATTGGTTTGAATCTTTTCCACTGTTCTTTTCAGCAAAAAAACGAATTCTTACATTCGCTGTCTCTCTACCGCTAAGCAAATAAATGCCTGAAAATATTTTTAAAAAATACTTTTGCCTATTTTGAACTGAAGCGTATGTGAATCGCTCAGAGGTTTCCACAGAAAATACACGTTGAGCTTTTCAACAATGCAAATTGGTTGTGCTACAATCGCATCCATGTTTAGTTAAGTATTGATACCAGCCCTTGTCTAATTGGTGACATGTGTTGAGTGGCGTATTAAAAGATAATTGAGTTGATGTCTCTCTATCTGAGGGCATCCGCAGCTTTGATCTGCTTTGACTCCGCGGCTATTAAGCGTTTTTGCTCCGGTGGCGTCGGGAGGAAAAGTGGGACAAGGTGCTTTAATTATGAACTCCTGAAGCCACGTGAGGCTGCTCCACTTCTGCGACCTCTCGCCTTTGCCAGCTGGTTGCCTTCTGCAGCGGCCTTTGATGCCATGAATTGTCTATGTTTTGGATGAGAGCACGTGGAAAAAAGTGATCCTCAAAAGGCACTGAGAACAAAGATGAAACATGGCCCCTGCTGAGTTACCAGCTGCATAGCACAGAGCTAGCAGGTATGGGTCGCTATTACAGTACATTCAGGAGATGTCTTTTCTTATTTATTGTGTCGTAAAAGTCATCAATGCCAGGTAACCCACTTAAGAGCATAACTAGCTACGGAATGGCATTCTTTCAGGTTCTTGCTCAACAATGCTTGAGAACTAAAAATAAATAAATAAAATAATAAATAAGTGATACAAAATGGACAACTATAGTACAAAACCCAAATACAACAATATCAGCTGGATACCAGACGTGTTTCTAATTGTAAGATTAAGCGCATGCATGTTCCCAGTTTAGCAGATGTAGGTGGTTGGACCGGTGAATGTGGTCTGTCACATCACTTTCTTGGCCTGTTTTCAGGTGTCTAAATGGTCACTCATTCTGAGTCCTGCATACAGTAAAGGGCTCAAGACCAGATACTAAGATGGATGTACTTAATAAACGGGCCAATAAGTGCAGTTGTTCCTAACTCAAGAATTCCCATCACCACACACCTTTCTTGCCATATACAGTGGGGCAAAAAAGTATTTAGTCAGCCACCAATTGTGCATGTTCTCCCACTTAAAAAGATGAGGCCTGTAATTTTCCTCATATGCACACTTCAACTATGAGTGACAAAATGATAAAAAAAACAAGAAAATCAAAATGTGACCCACATTTTTTATGAATTTATTGGTAAATGATGGTGGAAAATTTGTATTTCGTCAATAACAAAAGTTCATCTCAATACTTTGTTATATACCCTTTGTTGGCAATGACAGAGGTCAAACGTTTTCTGTAAGTCTTCACGAGGTTTTCACTCACTGTTGCTGATATTTTTGCCCATTCCTCCTTGCAGATCTCCTCTAGAGCAGTGATGTTATGGGGCTGTCGCTGGGCAACACGGACTTTCAAGTCCCTCCAAAGATTTTCTATGGGGTTGAGATCTGGTGACTGGCTAGGCCACTCAAGGACCTTGAAATGCTTCTTACGAAGCCACTCCTTCGTTGCCCGGGTAGTGTGTTTGGGACCATTGTCATGCTGGAAGATCCAGCCACGTTTCATCTTCAATGCCCTTGCTGATGGAAAGAGGTTTTCACTCAAAATCTCACTATACATGGCCCCATTCATTCTTTCCTTTACACAGATCAGTCGTCCTGATCCCTTTGCAGAAAAACAGTCCCAAAGCATGATGTTTCCACCCCATGATTCACAGTAGGTATGGTGTTCTTTGGATGCAACTCCTTTTTACCAAAAAGTTCTATTTTGGTTTCATCTGACCATATGACATTCTCTCAATCCTCTTCTGGATCATCCAAATGCTCTCTAGCAAACCTCAGACGGGCCTGGACATGTACTGGCTTAAGCAGGGGGACACGTCTGGCACTGCAGGATTTGAGTCCCTGTCGGCATAGTGTGTTACTGATGGCAGCCTTTGTTAAGCCTATGTTATCTTGGTCCCAGCTCTCTGCAGGCCATTAACTATGTCCCCCACCGTGTGGTACAATTGGTGGCTGACTAAATACTTTTTTGCCCCACTGTACAAGCGTTGCCAATTCAAGTCAATGATGGCCTGATAATGAGTTGACAATTTGAATCAGCTGCGATTGGTTGGGGCTACAGTAAACAAATGTCTACTGTTGGGGGTACTTCGATGTTTGTAACTACTGACTTGCCGTAGCAGCGGTATTCAGACATGGACCCTCAAAACCAGTTAATTGCAACCCTCTAATCAGGGACTTACTGAGTCCTGGAATGCCAGGTGTATGCAATTAATGATGAGATGAGAACATAAAACCAGCAGGCTCTGGACATTCTAGTCCTCCTGACCCTAGAGAATTTAAAGGCAGGTGCTGTGTTTTAATTTGATCACGCTGTTGTTGTAGAGAATGTCCTAACCCGTTAAATATTCCAAGTTGTGTGACCTGAGATGTTTCAGCTGTCAAGCTTATTGTGTAAATTGCACTTGTACTGCTGCAACATCAGTTTTGAACTGCTGGATTAATTCCTGCTGGATTAAAGTAGCTCATATTAAGATACCGCATCCGTACCAACAAACACATCATATTAACAGACTAATAATAGTAATTTTAGGTGCAAGTCTTTTTCCAGGTCCAAAGGTACCGGGGTGTCAGGCACAATTTCCAAAAGAATTACTTGCGTTACCTTGTTGCCTATAAAAAGCCAAAACCTGTTGGTCTCTGTTCTGTGAGTCCTGGCATCTCTTGTCGTTGCACTCTTGATCAAGATACTTAACCCCCCACAAAGTAGAATAATGGCAATTTAAAAACACATCAGTCCCTTCATCTAGGGAGCTGCTGTGGCGTACAGGCATTTGTTCCAGCCCTGAATCACACCTAAGCTTTTCAAGGTCTTGTCCTGTAGTTGATGTTTAGGCAATAATGTGATTATAGTTGTGTGAGGACCAGGACCTGCATGCACAATAGCTCTGCTGGTGGATGGTTATCCACACATGAAAGTATTGTTACATCAGAACCAACACGTTAGAAAAAATTGTAAATTAGGGGTCTGCTGCATAAGGCAAACTATTTCCAAGCAAGGTGGCTAACAGGTGATCATCTCAAAATATTTTAGTAGGGGTGATGTTTATGCACCCCACGGCAGCTATTAATACGTTTGTCACGACTGAGCAATACTTTAAAGGTTAGGTGAAATAATTACCTGCAAGGGCTTGTGAGGTTGTACCTATACGTCTTGTCTGGCCTCCTTGGAGGTCTAAAGTCTTTTCCAAAAGGCATCGACTGGAGCGTTATTTCCCAATGCTAACATTTCTATTTGTTGTTACTTTAAAACTATATATACTACCACACGCCTGATGAATGTGTGCTATGGATTCTGTGCACTAATCGCTACTATTCTGTAGCATTACACAAAATCGGCAAAAACATGGAAGACATTTTTTGGGAAGAATATTCCCTATTCTTGCAATTGAGTCAGTGAAGCCATTACAACTCCCCTGCTTAAACATTGAAAAAATTGATTTAACATGCCTACCTACAGGCTATAGAAACAATGAGTTTCTCATGCATGATGTACGTGAGTCAAATAGATGAACAATATATTTTGTTGTCTCAGAGAAACGCTGGAGTATGTTTTATGTGATGCTATATATACTATTATCTGTTGGCACCTTTTAGAGCGTGATTGACATGTTACTTTTAAACACATTTCTTTATTAACCTAAGTTTGCCAGAACTGTCCTAGCATAGCCGGCTCTATGTTTTATCTACAAGCTTTTTGAAGTTAGTCTGGTCTCCATTGTTATTTTATAGGCTAGGGGCTTTACCTGAGTCTGCAGTCATATATCTCTTCTCTTGCAACAGCCCACTCGCATTGACACATCTAGGATGCACACACACACAATTTTCTTCTCTTCAGGATCTGTTGGAGTGGTGAGGCAAAGACTAGAGACTTGTGACTTTTATGTTTGGAGGATTTTCTGGAGCGGGGCTTGAAAGAGAGGGGTAAAGGAGAGATACAGTTTTCGCAGTTGCTCAGAATAGCACATTCTAATATGAAAGTATATTGGCTCAAATGTACCAACAAGAGTTAGGTAATCTCAACTTGAATATCCAACTAGATATCTTAATTCCGTTTCAATACAACGTTTTTACTGTCAGTCTGGGAATCTGGGCAGGCAAATAGGCTACCTGTTTAATAGAAGACCCGGTAGGCCCCAGGTCAGCACAGTGCCAAAGATTGGAATGTTTCATTGGAAGTTGAATTCAAAACTTGAACCTGTGGAAGACCCTTGCTACTCAGTGTCCCTTGACTTGTGTTCTGTATAGTTCAAATCTAAAGGATGTTTTAAAGTGAAAATGTTCCCCTGAACAACCAATTTGAAGCATTAAACTGTTTTTAACTAAATTGCAAAATGTCTTCGGATCAGACCTGGCATATACAACGTTTTATTAACATATTTTGAGCTTGGAGTAACAAGTGGGTGTGGTTTACAATTTTGAAAACTTCCTATTGGGCCACAAATAAAAGCCAGCTGTATTAACTTCCTGTGACACTTATTGAAGTATTGACAAGCAGGTTGTGAGACCAATATGTTCTGATAATGGGTTCAAATGAAGGGTTCTCTAACAAGTTATCTATGTATTTCTCTAATTTTCTCTCCTTTTTGCTCTCTTTTCCTGTCATTGGGATAATGTAACTAAGTGAAAATTTTTATTCAGCAATATATGTCATAAGTGACGGATCCCTCTGTCATAATAAACGTAAGGGGAATACGCAAAAGCCTCATTACATAACACTTTTAATTATTAACATCAAGTGCCCAATGCATTCCAAAACAAGTATTCATGCTTGCATATTTTGAAGTGGGCTAGCACCTCCCTTAGCCTAGGGCTAGCTGGCCCTGCTCTGGAGCAAGGTTAGCAGCGACATCTAAGGGCTAGCCTCTGAAAATTGGTGACAAATTAACCAGTATGAAATGGATTCAAGCACCACATCATAGAATGTTTATTGTCCAAAACAACTAAAGCTGCACTTTCACAATTTACATTTGCTCCTTACACTCTTTGTCGCCAATAGTACCACAGTATTTCTGTTTTGTTCCCTTTTCTCTGCAAACTTTACTTGTTTCATTTTATCTAGCAAAGTAGTTATACCTCTGTCTTATGTTCATATTTTCTCATCACAATTTTTCTCTTTCTTTACATTTAACAAAGTTGTCAAAGCAAATGTTTACTGGGAGGTCATCTTGATCAACTAATGTCCAATAATTGTCAATTGGATTGTGGTAGCGTAACTTAAATTGCATGTCTATGATGTCCTGTCACATTATTCGCATGCCAGAGAGAACAACACATTGTAGCTTGTCATAGATAGAATGTAAATTAGTCTTGTGTTATATTAGAATATGAATATGAATACAAGTGTGAAACTTTGGACTAGGCTTAAACCTTAGCCCAGGGTTAACAAACTCTTGTTTGAACATAGGCTAAGCTAACACAGGGCCAGATAGCCCAGGGCAAGGAATAATACAGTGTGAAAAGGCTCTGGATCAGATTTTATAATGTCAATGTATGGTTGTGCTCTGTTTTTACAAGTCAATAATTGCATAGTATAGTTGACAGTGTGAAACAGTGAGTGCACAATCAACATATTATGTGCCATTGTGTCAATGTCACAATGCTATTTCATGATTATATGAAAGTTTTCTCAACAAGGGCAATGGTGAGCCACATTGTCATTACGATCAGGTTAGTGTGTCAAGTCCAGTTACAATTTGTTCACAATAATAAAATACAAATGATATTCTTGATATGATGTTATTTCCTGTGAAGAACATTAATTCAGGTCATCCAAAGCTCCTGTTCCAGCTGTGCAAAAACTATTGCTGACCAAACATTAACAAATTGTGTGTATCCACACAGAGATCCATAGAAAGATACTTAATGCACAAGCTAGCTGAGTAGTAACCTTCAAATAGGCTAGCTAATATTAGCTATGTTATGTTTATTAGCATACAGTTCTGTACATGTATGCTCCACAGAGCTGGTTAAGTATTGGACATGTAAAATATTTCAGCAGCTTACATTAATGGAACCGCTAACCTGAGCTATTTCTCTGTGCTAGCGTTAGCAGGTCAGCCACAGTGTATGTACTGTAGCGAGTAAGCATTTCCTCCATGATGATGGTGTGTGTGTGGTGTAATTATTTCAAGCTGTTTATATCAGCAGAAGACAGTTCAGTGAAAACACACCGTTGTGCCCAGTTGTCACATCAAAAAATACACTACAACAAAAAAAAATCACAGGTAAAGTTCATGGACGCATAGCTCCAGTAAGATGCACTGACTGGAGAAGACGGGTTAAACAAAATCTCAAAATCTCCAAGAAGACGACCGCCACGGGGCGTAGATTGGCTGTTTATAGAATGACCTGCAGAAATAATTCATAATGCCCTCAATACAGCAACTGCCAACCTCCTCGGCTGTGTTTGGCAGACACGGAATAATGTGTGGTGAAAACGTATGCGGGGACCATCCCTGAAGAGTCTCATCTGGCGCTTGTGTTCCCGACTGTCTATCCATCAAGAACAGACAGACCGGGTATATGTCTGATTGACTGGGGTTGTGTAAATGTAAGCCCACATGCCTGAGTGTATATATTGTATCATTGCCTATACATTCATCTACTGTATAGCTGTCATTGTGTTCTTGTTAGTGTGTATGTGTGCGTATTGTTGGATTTTTGTGTGAATACACAATGACTTTCTCTGTGCTGGAAGCTCAGTGATTTTGCACTTCTGGAAGAAACCTATTCCCTAGTCGAGCTGTCAATTTTTTTTTTACGTCAACATGCCATTAACATCACTATTGCTATATGCTTTTTTCCCCTACTCGTTATTCCTGTTTTGTTTTGCACATAATTTGCATCATCTACAATACAAGAACCCACTATTCCTCTGGAATGTTAGATAAGCTCTTTTAAAAAATGCTTGTCGGTTTGAATCTCCCAATCTATGGCAAATGATAAGCAGCCTCACTGTAATTTGTAATGGTGTTAAAAGTTTAACACTGTTGGCATGTTAATGCAGTTGTCAGATTTAAATAGATGTATTGTACATAGCCACTGCTCTCAAAACAGTCTATTTTTTCCCCTCTCACTCTTCCTCCCACACACACAGGCAAAAACACGTATGTGTAAAGTGAGCTCTTTCAGTTATTTCCTCTACGAAGTTAAAGACAGTAGCAGCCCCAGTGTCTGAACTGAGGTCAGCTCTATTTAAGGAGCAAACAGCCAGACTCCTGGAGCCAGAAGGCTGAGGAGACGACGGACCAAGAGAGATGACCAGAAAAGAGTAGAGGGGGAAGGGAGAGGAGCAGAACTGAAAGAGTGAAGGATAGGAGGAAAGGCGGGGCTAGTCAATTTGATACCCAGCCATGCTGCACCAATCCCCTTGACACAAATTTGGAGTCACCAGATCTGTCTGTCTTTTGGAATCTGGAAGAGTTACCTATTAATGCCTTGTAACAACCACCATCAACACCCCCTTTTAATTACATTACATATTGAAGCACTACGTGTGCACTTTTGAAGCTGCACTTTGGACTAGAAAGGAATTTCTTGATCTGATTAGTAAAAGGCCTCTTGTGATTGTTTATAAATACGGGATGCAGTAAACCTACGCAGTGCAGATTTAGTCATTCAGTTCCCTTTCTTGTGTACTTTCTCAAGCTCTGAATTATGGATGAAGTACAGACTTGGATGATCTTTTCTGTCGCTGTCCTGTGAAAGTCATTACTCTGGTATTTCATTAAAAGTGTTTTGGTCCCAAAGGGGACAAGTTGTCTCTGGTTTTATAAGAATGCTAAATGAACACTTAGACTGGGAACAGGATAAGAGTGAAGTATGGTTGTATTTTTCCATGCAAAAAAGTACAAGATGAAAAAAGAACACTAAGATTACCATCCAACTTTAGAGTCTCAGTGAAACCCGTCAGTGCCATGTGTGTTTCCGTAGGTGGGCCACTCTGGTCTTAGAGAACACATACATTTTTACCAGCTCAGCAACCGAAGAGTCCGATTCAACCGATCACTGTAGCTTCTGTGGCGCACAGCTTAAGTACAGACAACTTATTGATAGTGCTTTCTTATGCTTCATCCCATTTCATATAGAAATACTTATTTAATTTGATAGACCCGATCTTGAGCTGGAGTTTTTGAATAACCACGACTTGAGAGTTCAGCAAGGGTCAAGCCACTCGATGTATTGATCCGTCAATGTGACGCATCCACATAACAGTTCCTTAGAAATCTAATGTTCATTAGAAAATGTAACAGGCTAATTGAAAGTGTTACTTGTCAATAGAAAATGTTACTTGTCAATAGAAAATGTAACCGCTCATTAGGAAATGTAACAGGTAATTAGAAACTGTAACGTTTTTATGCCATTCCTGCTATTAGGGGCAGGAATATTTTGTTATATATCTTCTTTCCACACATTTTCTTCTACCTTCAGTTCTATCAAAAATAGAAGGTATTCTTGTGACAAGAACGCATCTGAGGCAGCAGGCAAATTGAGTTTGCGCTCCATGTGTTTTGAATTGTAATGTGTTCCTGTGTGTCTCCTAAATGTTCACACTGGGGTGGATCATGCCATAATAGATCTGGGTGTGATGATTGATATAATCATAATTATTGACCCCGGGCTCCTGCTAGGTCGGATTTGATGATTTAATCATGTGACATAACAGTACGTGTCTCTGTCCATGTGTGGTTTATGGTCAAACCAATGCTAGATTGATTGTAGGGACAGATCACTTAAATGTTTCCTTGAGTCTTTTACCAAGTCTAATTCAGATACACATCAGTTCCGAAGCGGTTATTAGTGCAGTAACATGACTTGTAAGTTCGTCATCCAATGGGGAGCAGGCTGGCAGCAACTACCAACGGTGACGCTTGATCCTGCCTGACGATTGCAGCACTGTCCACATTCTAGGCTTAGCCCACCCCCTGCCCGGCCCTGGGACAGAAAGTACAGGGTTTTGAATGTACATGTGGAAAATGTTGATGTACATGCTAGCGGCCTACACTGTACATCTACATTGTCATGATGCACAATCGCAGTAATAGATGAATAGATCAGTTGCACATTTGTTTTTTGTTTAATTTGAGATCCGGGACTATAGCCCTGCACGCCCAGGCCTAGCGACAACACTGGTGTCAGGGGTGTAGAAATGGGGGGACAGGAGGGGGTCATGTTCACCCCAATATTACAAACCAATCAATGTGACCCCCCTGGAAAAGAGGGAAAATCCCCCCCCCCCATTTACAATGCAAACATATGCCGTTGGTATGTGTTACCAATGGCAACTAGTACTGGTAACTAGTAACCTAAGATGGATTTGAGAACAATACTGTTTGAGTTTGATGAGTGGTTCCTAGCTGATCCGATCCACCATGTGTATTCCTGATATGAACCGCATGAATCACTTGACCCGTAGGAGTGCTTTCCAACAACTGACTACCTAGTGGGCTACTGAATGCAACACCAATATTACCTTGTTAGTGACCTTCCATGACAGGTTAAGAAGGGAAATGGAAAAGAGCGTCACATCTTAACAATGCTAAAGTACTGTACATCTCTGTTAAAAACTGAACAACTGTGCCATCATCACTATGGAAAGCCAAAGGGGTCACAATCATCAGCTTAAGACGACACGTCTGGTGACGGTACGGAACTACACACTGGCAGACAATACGTCAGGTGGCGTTACGGAACTACACACTGGCAGACAATACGTCAGGTGGCGTTACGGAACTACACACTGGCAGACATTGCGTCAGGTGGCGTTACGGAACTACACACTGGCAGACAATACGACAGGTGGCGTTACGGAACTACACACTGGCAGACATTACGTCAGGCGTTACGGCGTTACGGAACTACACACTGGCAGACAATACGTCACGTGGCATTATGGGCCAAGTGTGAAGTGGCCTTGTGTTGGTAAAAAAAACTAATTTAAATTAATATATTTTCCCACCAATGAGCATTTGAATCACAGAAAACAGTGAATTACTTTTTGAGCTACTGACTACAGTATGTAGCAGATTGTTACTGTAGCCTATTACATTTTAAAATAAATTTTACGATTTCTTGTTCTGCAAAACTCAAAATGAATGAAATAATCCGGTTACCCATAGTTTTTTCCTCCATAATCACAGGTTATATTGGGTTGAAATGATTATTTCATGTGGGAATATATTAACGAGCAAGATAATTAATTCAGATCATCAATAATGTAAAAATGCTAGATTTACACTGCTAAAACACCTACATGTATTAACCAAACCAAACAGCAAAAGGAACGGTTCTTAACACTTAGACAATAACAATAATATATTTGTTCCTGTTAAATTACATTGATAAGCAGTGTTCACGTTGATGACAAGAGAAAGTTGTTGAACAGACACATTCAAAAACTCTTATCAACACTTTGTCTGCATTTTGTCAAATGAATAGAAAGTTTTTTCCAACACTATAATTGACTGGGTACCTGATTGTGCAATGCATTTTATCCCCTTGCAGACTTGTGTTGGATCTATAGGCTTTTCTGACACCGTTTCACAGCTTGGGGGAGGAACTAAGCAATCCTGATATGTTATATTTGAGTACAGACACTATATTTATATTATATTATATATATATTGAGAGCCATTTGTTAGATTTGAACTGCAATACCACATTTAAAATACTGGTATAATGCTTTGATGACTCCACACACCTTTTCTACTATTATAGATTATGCGGATAAAATACAATAAAACACTTTCCCTGCTGCTACCCAGTCAAACATGCGTTTTTAGTCTCTGGGGATCTTTGTGGAGTTAATGGTATATTTGATCAAACATGACGGGAATACTAGTAACAACTTGTGACAATCCGTTTTATACTCGAGATTCAACAGACATTCACATTTGTGCCTCTGTTCAGGTTCCTTTCCACATTTAGGGACCGTGGTAAAATAGTAACCAGATACTTTTAGAAATGTCAGCAGACGTTTATAGATTTCAATGTGTTTTATTTATCATTAATGAATCAGTAAATACTTTTTCTCACCCAAAAAAGTTGAAGAAGTAGGCCAGCTATTTTTTAAATAATATGCATGCAGGTTTGATGTTTCTATGACCATAATTGAAAATGATCTTTAGGATATTCAGATATTAATGGGTTTTATTGATTATTAAAAAATCTATAAAGATTTCTTCCACCAAAATAAAGGTTGAACAAGTATGGCAGCTATTTCTACAATAATTTACATCTTATTTGAAATTTCTCTGACCATTATTGAAAAATATGTTTATTATTAAATGTGTTTCTATTGATTTATAAATTATTAATCAATCAATACAGACCTTTCTGACCATATGAAATGCAGTATAGTATTTAGCATGTGGATTGATGTTGATGAGAGTTAATATTTAATCAATAATTCTATAATCCTCTGCTGACATTTTGGCAAATACCTGGTTTACTCTTTTACCAAGTACCGAGTTGTGGAAGGGAGCCTGAACGGAGGAACGAATGTGAGTGTCTGCTGAATCGCGAATATAAAACTAATTTCACCTTGGGTCTGCATGTCTGCCTATTGAGGCAGACTAACTGTTGTTTGAGTTACATAATCAATAAAGACAAGGGAGGCAGGTCCAGTGGGAGACATGTATGCCTGTGAGAAAGACATCACCAATTTCTCCTAGCGCTGAGCGAGAGTTTTAGCTCACAAAGTGGAACTAAAACCGCTAGCTCCCGCCTTTTTGTTTTACTTAATTTCCCGAGCGTGATGGCAAAACATTTATCAGGGGCAAAGCTACTTCAGAATGACATTGCTAAAATACATAGTACAATTTAAAACTGGACACTATATATTGGAAGACTGAATTGGATTGAGGAACAAACATCTGTCAAAAGGATAATCAGCCTCCCTGTGATTCTCGAACCAGAACCATATCCTGCCTATTCAACCAGTCGAATTTATTTACCTGAGGCCAACCGCTTCTATAATGCCCGAGCCTTAAAACATGTTAAGCCACCTAAACAAATAGGTGTTAACCTGTCGATTTTTCTAATTTCTAAATTCCTCTTGTTATCACTATGACACTGTTTACCAGTGTTTTTAACAGCACAAATGATCATTGTCTAAAGGTTAATAACTGCTCCCTCTGCTGTTTCTGGTTGATTCTGTCGTTTCAGCAGTGTACATCTAGCATAATTATGTGATCGGTGGTATGAATTAATTGGCTTGTTCATAGGCTACTTAAACCTTGTTTCCACATGCAATAATCGTTTCAACCCTCTAGAAACATATTTTTTTGTCGCGATCATCAGTCTATAAATAGATAACTTTCAGCATAAATCATAGCCTAAAACTGCTAATTAACCATTCGTCATTCTCCATGAAAAAAGCAGCGCAGTCACGGAACACTTTTGCATCTCAGAGCCGGGGTCCTTAACGCCACGATCACACCTACTACGTCAAAGAGTACATTGTGTGTCAAGTAAGTACCTACGTAGGCTACCAATTACTGGCTAGTTAGCAGTTTGCTAATCATTGTTTTGTTTCTTTTAGACTTTTCAATCCTTCTCTCAGTCCCATTTCTCATGAAAACTCAAGGCCAATACAACGAACTGTTCCTTTCCACTGGAAAGTAAATTTAGATTTTTCACTCTGGTGGCTAAGGGAATAGTTAATTGATTTAGGTCATTTCAATTAATCGTTTTCTGAATTAATGTAAAACATGTATCTCAATTAGGATCCACTAACTGGTTTACCAACCAATCCGACTAGCTAAAGGGCATTTTTTATTGGTCTGATACTATAAACACAGTCAGTCATCTGATCATTTTTTATTTTATTTTAAATTTTAAAGGAAAGACTATTGCTCAAGTAGCCTAACACCTCTGGGATCCCCATAATAGAAAAGCCCCAATCTTATGTCTCAATTTAACAACTGCCTTAAAGGAATACATAACACACACACACACACTAACAGTGCAAAGCGCTAGCCAGACACTGATAGGCTGTGTTGATTTGTCCTCACTTCCGGTGAAACACTCAAGGCTGCGGCTTATTATAAACCAGGAACTGCCTGAGAAAAAAATCTGACGAAACACATTTAAAAAGTAAAACTTTTTTAGAACACAGAGCATTTTTACTGAGAGATCAGAACAGGAGTATACTTTTTGGTAAGGTATGAAGTATCCCATAAATATTTATAATGTCACGTACACACATCAGTTTATATACTACGCCAAGCCCATCCCAACCAATGTTCTCAATGGCCCTTGTCTCGTTCTTTTCGGACGGTGTTTCTCCACCCTGATCCTGCCCCCACCTGCCCTGCATGTTTCAGATCTCTCCCGGCTCTGTGGTGGGTGAGTGATCATGAAGGTATCGATCCATAAGTAGGCAAACAGAAAGGTATACTTCCCTCCTCAAATGTCACTTTTCTAAACTGGAAATATTTTCAAATCAGTCACTCGCCACCTATTCTTGATTTGCTTGCATTATGTAAAATCAATTAGTGTAAAATGTAGAATGTGCACCAAAGATTGGCCAACGATTAAACAGTTTTGACAACCCTGATTAACCCTAATGGAACGCTACAATTACAAATCACTGCAAGGCAATGCGTTTTGAAAAAATTGAAGGAATTAAAAGAAAACAGTCATATATCTAGTGTGAAAATTGACATTTAGCAAACCCAACCCAGCCCAATCCAATACCATTAGCATTGCAATCACTGTACAGTGTTTGGACTTTCAGGACTACCAGAAAGTAACAATTGTTAGAAATCAGCCATGTCGTATAGTGGTAGTAATAATAACTCGCGTACTCGGTTGTCAAGGGAGAGAGTAATTCAATTGTTTATTGCAGCATATTGATAATCCATTAGCACATGATGTTACAGGCTCAAACTCTTCCCTACTCTCTCAACTGGAATGTGGGGTACAAGCTGTTAAATACCATGAGGGGTGTGTTTACCTAGCAAAGCCAAGACACTAACCCCCACACCAAATGGTCTATGCATACATTCCTGTGGTTACCAGAGCCCAACAGGCCGAATCTTAACTTTCTGTTATTCTCAACATCTAAACACAATCACTTCTAATGAACTATACATTCATATTGTAGTTGTTAATGCTCAGATCCTACACAATCGAGCCGATCACTTTGAAACCATAAAACTGGTTTCAGCCCATGTGTTGGTCTACCTAATCCATACCTTGTTAAAGGGAATAAACAACACTATTACAGACAGTTTCCTGGAAATAGGTGAAGACGCTGAATTTCTTTCAGGGAGGATTTGAGTGAATTGATTGGATGACCACGTCCTTTATTTTCAACATGAACAAAAGCTTTCGATTTCCTAGTCAAATTACCAAAGATCATGTCATAATTGATTCAGTTGACCAGCTAAATGTACTAAAGAGTGTGGCACCACCAGGAGCTGTGTTATGTCGTGGGATAAACTTAGTACATTCACACTTATTTATCGTAAAATCTACCTCGAAGTCAAATCCCTCTGAGCAGGGGGAAATCAACAATATCACAGAGAAAACATTAGATACAATACTCTGAACCTCAGCTCCATACTACTCAATAGACATTTAGAGGTAATGCTGTCCACTGGTTTTCATGGTGGAATTGGCATTGGGTCACCTGTTTTTATAATAATTTCAGCACAATTTAGCATGGGAGTTGTCAAAATCCTTTTTATTGGGCTTTTGATTTGGAACAACCCTTGAAACAAACATGCAGCAAGTTTGACTAAAACTCCCCTGGCCCAGTGGGACATTGAGGGCAGCAATGTGGGGTTGTGAGCAGAGCAGTCAGGTGTGGAGCTGAGTGACAGACTGAGGGGTCAGGAGGAACTACAGGGGACCAGTAATAGGGGCCACTGTGTTCTCTCTAACACACTGGGGACAGCTGCACCAATTCAGCCACACGTTTGGTTTTCTATCACTATGGGACTTAAACCTCACCACAACCTTTATGCCTAAACGTCACTTTTACATAATGTCTAAACCCTAAAGCCTATTCCTCAAAGTGACTTCAATTCAAAAACTATTACCAATTGTATGATTTTTCTTAACCCTAACCACTAGGCAAAAAATCCAAATGTTCCCTGGGGGACCTGCCAAAGAACATTGAGACATTTTTCAGGTTTTGCTATGTTTCTTGGCACTTTGGGTCCCCACATTGAACAGACCCTAATCATCCACCCCCCAACACACACACACACACACACACACACACACACTCACACACATTTTAAAGAAGCAGTTCAAAACCTTTTCCCCAAGTTAGTTACACCTTATGACAAATGGTATCTGACTATAGCAGTAAAGAATACAGTTTTTCTGGATGAGGTGGTGGGCTTGAGAGCATCCTGCACAGCTAGCATATGACGAGTGTGTTGCTCATCGTGAGGTATGTGACATGTGAAGAGAAAAGATGACACCAACTGCCACAGGAAACGCTGAATTAAATTAATGGCATTTTAAAGAAAGCACTCAAGTACTGAACCCTATATGAGAGTCTGGTGCTACTCGATTGTATACTGGTGATGTTGTTTGATTTACCATATTGAACACAAGTTATAGTTTGTGTGTTAAGCCAAAGTCCATGTTTAGGTTTTTAATATAAATACAACATTATTTTTATTTAAATCTGAATACCAATGACTGTCTCATTCTTTTCACTGATCCTGCTTAAGTGTGTCTGTTCATTCAATCTGAGTGAATCTGCCTAATGGGCCATATTTGCATACTGTAGCTAGAAAAGTTGCAAATATACTTTTTCATGGAAACTAATTACAGTTGAAGTGTTTATATCTCAACTAATGACATCTCGTTGCAGTGACATTACTTTATCTCCATGATTACCCACCAAAAAGGGTTGTTTGTGTGTGCATGTTGTGGGCTCAGATTCTGTACATAACAATCACCACAAGTTTACTCTGGCTATGGTTGCTAAACTAATTATAAAAAATGACAGTGGATATAAAAAGTAAACACAGATCATTTAAACCCTATATCCAATCGATAGAGTACAAAAACATATCTGTTGAAACTGAGACATTTTATTGTTTCTTGAAAGAAATATGCCCACTTTGAATTTGATGCCAGTTGGGACAGACATGAACATTTGTGTAATGCTAAATAACTACAACTGGTTAAATATCACACAACTAAGTCAATTGGCAACAGGTCAGTTAAATTATTAGGTATTAAAATATAATTCCAGCATGATGGGTCTGTCAGACGTGAGGATGGGGGGTATTTAAGAATAACGTTTTGTTTTTGAAAAATTGGAAGGAGTTTGGGGACATAATCTACCGTACATAATATCATTAAATGATTCAGAGAATCCAGAGAAACCAATGTTGGATGGCCGTGATCTTCGGGCCCTCAGACAGCACTGCCTTAAAAATAGACACAATTCTGTAGTGGAAATCACTGCATTATTGGCTCAGGAACACTTCCCAAATCTATCATCTATGGACACTGTATGTCGCTGCATCTCCAAAGGCAAGTTAAAACTACCATGCAAAGAAGCAACCCTACGTAAACAAGATCCGGAAACCCTGCCACCTTCTCTGGACCCCAGCTCATTTAAGATGGACTGAGGCAAACTGTTCTGTATTTGGAAGAAGAAAAAAATCTTTTTTGGGATTCATGGACTAAGGAGAAGACGGACCACTTATCTGTGCTTCTTATCAGAGCACAGTTCAAAAGCCAGCATCTGATTGTTTGGGGGAGCATTAGTGCACATGGCATGGGTGACTTGCACATCTGTGACGGCACCATTAATTCTGAACAATATGTACCAGTTTCTGAGCAACATATGCCGCCATCCAGACCACACCTTTTCAGGGAAGGCCTTACTTATTTCAGCATGAGAATGGCAAAACACGGGATTGTAGAAAAATAACACACTGACATGATAACTTAATAATAATTCAGGCTATACAAATAGGCTATACTTTAAGCTGTTCACAACACAGAAATGCATAATGTTGAAACCGTGTAGATTTCTCCAACTGCCTGATATGCTGTATACTGTAGGCGTCCAGGGAATGCTAGATGTTTTCACTTCTAGTTGCTATTTGGTGCATCATTGGGCAGTCTGTATCACAGCTTAATTTCCATGGAAGAAAAATGGTATCTGGTATCTATGGGGTGAACACTGACAGCTATTTATTAGCCATGCAGTGAACTAAATTACAAAGACTGCATTGGCACTTTTTGATATTTATGAAACTTCCTTGCTCATAGTTGTGAGATGTCATGGGTATGATGCAATGAAGGTCAAATAAAGGCAAATGCCGGTTACTAATTTGTTTAATTTCATCAACAGTTTGGTGCTATTTTCACTATAAGAACTTGGAGTTTCCATTAGTCTCATGAGGAAAAGAGATTGCCAACCTCCCACTGTCAGAGCGTTGCAACTTTCAAAAACACATTCACCATGCGTGCAAATAATATATTAACTTTTCGGCTGGCTTTAGTCTTTTTTATAGGAAAGAAGCACTTGTAATTTTCCTTCACGCTTCTGTGTTTTGAAGAGGAAGACATTTCCAATTAAACCTATATTTCTCTTCCACCCGACCTGTACCTTGCGCAGTTTAGGCCATACATCCTTTTTGGGTTTAGGATTTTCAGAGGAAATAGGGACATGTTGTCATAGTAAGTTTGGACTTTTCCAATGTCGCACGCTGGTGGATTGGAATCATTGCTCAGTAATATATTCATGGAATTCTCAAATGTCCGCCAGAATCAACATTTGATTTCCAAATCTATTTATTTAGGGTTCGGAGTATATAGAACACGCATTGCCTACTCTCAAAAAAGATCAGTAGCCACCTCATGAATATTTCAGCACCTCATATTTGCATGAATATAACATCTCATATCGGTGAGACAAACACTGTGTCACTTTGACGTCTCCATAACTAACTGGTTCAGAAGGTGTTTAGAGTTGAAATGTTTTCATGGCCGGAACTAAACAATCAGTTCAAAATGGCTCCCTAGCCTGTCTTAAATGGCACCCTTCTCCCAATTCAGTGTACTAGTTTTGACTGGGGTCAATGGGCTGTGGTCAGGTGTGCACTCTGTTGGAGTATGGTGTTATTTAGGATTCAAGCCAGTTCTTAAGTACTAAAAAATTACCAGACACTTCGGCTAACATTCCAATCATTGCCACTTCTTGTCATTACCAAAGATACTGACCTTTCGTCTCAACGTTGAATGCGCACCAGGATTTACTGCAGTGTCGGTCACCGGTTAATAGGAATTACACTTTCTTAATATGAAACCTTTAAGACCAAAACAATCATTGGGGATCGCGCATGCCAGAAGTGGTAAAAAAGTGGGTCTATAAGAAAAAGTGTCATCTTTTTTTTTACCATCAGTCCAATGACATATACAATATCTTTGCCATTTGGTTGTTCTCCCAGTAATGCTGTGAGTATATTCTCCTAATGAGAAAGCAATGTGGTAATGATTACACATGAAACGCATCAGCTTGATCGTGATCTGGTCTGTGACTTGGCTGGCTGGGACTCCCTGTGCTTCTTGATACCGGGGGTGTAATCACAGTTACATGTTGAGCTCAAGTCATGGCCATATCGTGATGTTGATGAGTTGTGTGTCAGTCACACGCCAAATACTGCAAATCAATTGAAGACGATGCCGTCCACTCCAGATTAAAGGTAGATTTGTGGCTTTATGTCTACCAATACACTAACTTACTACAGAGTTTGACTGTTAAAAAATATATCAGTAAGGTATTACAGAAGTGCCTTTTCCTATGATGCGGTTCAATAATAAAATTCTCAAGTATGAAACACTGAGAGTCTGGCATTCTTTAAAAAAAACATATCCCAATGTTTTATATTGTGTGCAGTAATTACCCCTTTACTTTCTCCACATTTTATTGTGTTGTAGACTATTTTTAAAATTGATATTTATTTTGGTCATCATCGTACACGTAATACCCCATGATGACTAGCTAGGATGTATTTACCCATTATTCAGTGCATCGTAGGCGCAGCTTTGGTAGCAATTGTTGCTGAAACTGGGTTCAGGTGGAAGCCTGCAAACAGTAGCTTTCCAGATGGACGTTTGGTCGGCTTTATAAAATAATTCCCAAAGTCAACCAAATGCTTAAGTTAAGCTACTTTAAAACTAAGCAAAGACCAGCAAGGCTGCTACAAATATGTATCTCCAAACATTAATCAGGAAAGATCTGTATTTTATGTTGAGCATGGTAGTTGTCTGTTTATTCAGCTATTAGAATATATTCTGCTTGAAATGTGACGAGCAGCAACATTAATTCTTAGCACAGGCTAGCAAAAACATAAAATAATGCCAATTTACCACGCTACAAGCACGATGCTTGCAGGTGGATTCACGCAGGAGCAGCACCTCAGGACCATTTAAAAAAGACTGAGAGATAGTGGAGGCACTGCTGGCCTTCTTGTTCGATGGGTTTTAGGAGAAAGCAGGGGTTGGCCAGCTCAAAGAAGACTCTAGGTTCAAATTTCACAGTGATTGATCCCAATGTGCTCTGTAAACCCGATGCTTTAGCACATTTTAAATAACCATCCAGACCTATGCCGTGACATAAATCTCTGAGGTTTAAGGAGAGTTTCTTGGACTTCATGGTTCGGACGCACACCACCCAACTGTGGTTGTGGACAAATAAACCCTCTCGGCGAGTTTACTGTTTTAGTATAGGAAAGTGCTACAATCCAATAATTTCCATTCAAAACATGGGGTAAAGCTCTCATTGAAAAATGCAGTAGTATTACAAGATTTACTGTCATGTTTTGCTCTCCAGACAACCACGAACATGCGTGGAACAACGCATTATGCTGCTATTTGGTGTAAAGACGACACCACAAATGACAGATTTCCTATATCTTAATCTCTCTGTGTCTGTTTATTAACTACCCGTTGACAAATCCATAGCCATATGCTATGTGTAATGAGATAGTTCTGATAAAGAGCTATTTCCTAATTAATTCTGTTTACGCTTTGATGACATTGTAATTGGACCCAACATTCAAACAGCTATCAGCTGTAACATTCTCTCATTAATCATCCAAACGAATTGACAGTTCTCTTACTACGAGACACTTTTCCTATGCAGTCCACCGCAGTGAATAGAGAAATGTCAGAATAAAAGCCAGATTGAACATGTTGATGTGAATGTTTTCGGCTGTTATCAGATGGACACAGTATTGTTCAGAGCCCTTGTTTGGTCAATGTGTTTTACATTAAATAAGGTCACAGCCACTTGACCCCAGAGACCACAAAAACAGCCGAAGTGCATTGTAGCTAATCAAAATCCCCGACATACACCAAAACTGCACCTTTGGCTGATACTGGTCAGAGGCAGCTTGGGTGACAGATAGCTCTTTATCTTGGACAGAAAATGTGGTTGCTGTGTGCAGATTATAGTCACCCCCTGAGCAGAGGAAAACTACTGAGATGCGATATCTCTACCCATACCTCAATCTAAATCCCGTTTCGGAGCTTCCGTCCCCTGAAATCACCCGAATTCTTAAACAGAGCTTCATTTTATAGCCACCTCGGAGTGGAGAGATGGAGAGAGAAAACGGAGCTTCCAGTGGATCATAAAAAGGTTTTTATTCCAGGCCTGCTCACAGCCCTATGTTGTAGCATATTGCCATCCAACAGGGTCAATCTCTGAAGGTATTAAACATATGATGGCAAATAGGGATGTGCTAGTGCTTAATGCAATAGATGGATATCTCGCGGATGAGAAAAATTCCTCTCCACCTGATTAAGGACATTCATGAGGGACCGTATAATACCTTGAATGTCAAGGTCCTTCATTATCCCTACTTTTGAAGGAAGTCTTGCATTGGTCTACAAACTCAAAATGGCCACCACACTGCAATCCACTGCAATGCCTGCGTGACAGGTTTAAGGCTGTACCAAAGCTCAGGTGGTTGAGTGGGTTCTGAAACAGTGGGTTTCTGGGTCGAGCCCAGTGTGGAGCCTGACACTGTGTCAGCGAAGGAAGCTAAACAGTCGGCAGCAGCACGTTGATTTTAACTTGGCGCCGTGACCAAAATGGCAAAATGGGCTCAGTTCAACCGCCGGGGGGTAGCTCGCTGTGAAGCGAGTTGAGTTGTGAGTTTAATGGAATAAAGATCATACTGTAAAATCACTCACCACCGAGCTTGAAAGGTGGCGAATGAGGTTTATCCAATCGGTAACATTCGTATATTTCAAACAGCAGTCAAGGATGGTGGTTGCTTGTGTTGCGACTGGCTCATGCCCTGCGTCGCCTGCCACTGACTAGATACCGTGGCGGCATTCAGAAACAATCACAACCCCCAAGACAATCGTGTAGTTCTGAAGGGATCGTTCAAGTGTGAGCAATAATGGTAAAACAGCATAACAGTGGACAGTATGAAGCTATTACAATTCCCTATAACTATTCAATTATTTCAGGTCTGTATTAGAGAAATGTACCCAGGGGTTGTATGTCTGTTCGGGCATGATTATACAAGCTCTTAGGCACGGATAATAAAGAACCCCTGAGGCACTGCTTCACATCGCCTGGATATTATTTGCTCACATCACACTGAGAGCAAATGAGCAGTTCTGGTTAATAGGCAGACCTCCAACAGGTCCACCTGCTACCATATGATCCAATATGGAAACCAATAATTCCCATTTCTCCTCCTCCTAGTCAGTGACCGTTTATTGTAACTATTACTTAATCAATTCCTATAATGGGACTATACAGTCCCAGGGACCCGAATGCGTGAGCTTGGTAGTTTTTACCCCAGTACACACAAGTGGTGAATGTAGCACTTAGGCTTTGATTTGCGGGCCGTGCGTTGACACGAACGCGCTTGAATTGGAATGCATGCACGTGTGTCGTTTTATGGATACAGTGGTACTTCACTGCTGGACATGCCTAAAGATGTGTTGACTTACATTACTCTATCATCTCTGTCTATCTACCTGTCTATGTATTTACTTTGTGTTAACATGCTTGGTATGTGGCTTTGGTAGTGCCCGCGAAGACACTGCAGTGATGTCAATGACAGGATGTGTATTGAGATGTACATTTGATCCCAATAGCAGACCACTAGTCTTAGTTTAACCTCATTCATTGACCATTATGAAACACTTTCAATGAAATGTCAGTTGTTTAATATGCTGCAAGATAACAGTATAATTAACCAACATTATATGTCCTTATGTTTATCCTGGTATTTTTTTTATGCAGTACTAAGTCCGCTGCTTAACACTGGCTGTGTTTGTATGTTTTATGATTTTATATTATTATTACATTTTAAATAGCTATTGAATAGTATCACTCAATAATTATGCTTGTATCTGTTCACAGAATTGATAGACAGCGAGATCCTTGAAGTAGAACCAAACGTTGCAGGAATTTCTATCTTTCCCAATTAAAATTGGATCATGTGGCAACTCCTATGCACTTCCACAGTGACTGACTGACAGTGAGTGGCTTGTTCATCGTCCTGTGTATTTCAGCGTCACCGCACAACATAACAGCTTGAGCAGTTATTAATATTCAGATTATAAATTATGCTCAACAGCTCGTGCAGGATTTAGGCAGCTCATCTCCAACTGTTGTGGTTTTGTTTCTGTCTGCTCAGGGTTGTAGTTCAGTCATTGATGAAAACTCTAGCCAAAAACACCTTTTCGAAACAGATGTAAACAGACAGAGCCAATGTAGTTCTTTGTGAGATAGTTGTATTGTTGGCTGTACTATAACAATATTCCTCTTGATTATGTATTCACAAAATTCACTGGGAACAGGAATCTGCGTTGGCATTGGTGGCGCACAAGGCGTTTTTACCATTCAGGCCCCAAAACGGAATATCCCACAGAGGACTAAAATATAATTGTTCACCAAAAACGGTTTAATGTCACACCAGGCAAAATATAGACAAGGCCCCTTGGAGTTTTGCCAAAATACCAGGACGCCAGTCTGTAATCTGCAACCAAGATCTAGATTGTCAAAAGAAGGTTGGCTAAAATAGGGCTATAGGCTAAATCTTATCCAGACTTAGACAACATCTTATCCAGGATAATCTAGTTAATGTGTGACATGTTTGGCCACGAGTCTTGACTTCTGCCATCACATGTTCGCCATCTGGGAACTTCTTTAAATCCTTCATTAGAGAATTTTCAAGGCATCAAAATAGAGAAAAACAAACTGAATCGTACACAAGATAACATGAGCCTTTCCAAAGATTTTTTTCATTTTGTTTTATATAGAAAAACATTTTGATACTTTGAACTGATTGATAAGACCCCTCTTAAAGATCTCTGCCAACGATTAGCTAGTGTTTCTGCACTAGCTTGTGATGAGATTAGCCTTAAGTAGATTATCAAGTAAAGACAATGATAAAGATCCTGTTGGTATCATTCAGTCCGTACGTTCACAAGGTCTTCATAGGGACTGCTGAGATGAAGGACACTGGACTTATTTGGAGATAATCAGTGCTAAGCACAGCGCTAAGCTACTCCATCCACTTATTAAGCAATTACTGGAGCTGGTGTTCTATCTTTGGTATCTGACAATCTGAGGTAAACTGTCTTCTCTCCCATACTGGCTCAGCTAGTTAGTGCCCCAAGTAGAAGTTGTGTGTACAGGAGCACACCATTTACAATTCTTACAGACAGAAACCTCTATTGTTAGGAGTTTCGTGAAATGCTTTATTTAGATCAATCAACCAGAAAACAGCTTTAAAGTTCCTTTAAATGGATGATGTTTAGCAAATCCGAATCAGTTTTCTACGTTGATTTAACATTGTCGCATGAAATGATGTCATTTGAGCTGCTCTCATCGCATGCTGTCGGCTCTGGTTATGTTATCAGCTAGTTGATGGCACTCGAACTGATACTTTGCCGTGAGCTACTGAAGTCACCAATTCCTGCTTTCACAGTTAGACGGCAACTTTAGAGGTAACCGGCTTTGCTGGAACTGTCCTAATCTGAACACTGTACTCTGGAACTTTCTGTTCTAAACCTGTGCTTTGGGAGGCCACTATGTCTCACAAGTGCCTCAAGGCAAAATAGTAATCCCCTGGCCTCATTGACAAGCTGTCAGAAAAGCTACTGCAGGAACATGAATGGTTTCACACCAATTATACTGCACTCTGCCAGCTCCAACCTGCACCGCGAACAGCGTACTACACTAGTCAATTAAGACATTCACTGTCAAGGGTTGCGTTCATTTAGGCATTGTGAGCAGATGAAAACTGGGCTTGATGAACAAGAAACACTTCTTTTAGTTTCTTTTTTTAAATGGCTTCGCAACAGTGTGCCCTTCTAAATCGGTAATCTGTCAGGTAATGATTAACCCGCATTTGAGTATTCATCAGATATTTCGTCGTGCTTAAGAGCGTATAGGCCGGCTGTATTACTTATCACCTACACTTAAGGATCTTCAAAGAAACTTCTCAAGAGCTATTATCAAACTTTTAAATGGTATTCAAAAGCTGATTATAGGCTCCATTTTAAATTTGATGATTGAGCCATGAGGGCTGTAATCATATCAATTATTTTGATTGCAAATGTGAATATAATTTCTTCTGGTAATTGCCATGGTTTTAGTTTGAGTGCAATGAGAACACATGCTGTTGCCTTAACTGGCACCCACTCTGAATGTGAAAGATCAGAGAGAACACCATCTACCATACAGTCCCCTCCAAATGTATTGGAACGGTAAAGCAAATTCATTAGTTTTTCTTGTTCACTGAAGACATTTGGGTTCAAGATCCAAAGATGAGTATGAGACAAGTGTTCAGAATTTCAGCTTTCATTTCTTGGTATTCACATCTAAATGTGTTAAACAACTCAGGACCAACAAAAACAAAGGATTTTGCCTTTCCGTTCCAATACTTTTGGAGGGAATTGTATAGGAATCTGTGAGCAATGTAAGAAAGTACATACTTTATATTAAATATTCAGCATTTCCACAAATTGTGAAATGAGTACAAGATTAAATGTGACAACCAAGTGCAAATGTATGTAGAGCAAAATTGAGCCTATGTGAGCATCTACTGTAGGCAGTCGTACCACAGTGTGTGACACGGCACACGTGGTCTCTTTCTGACAGTCGTTAATCTGGACTACAACCAGCAACTTCCTGGAGCTTGTGCTCACAGTCCATAGGCTGTGCCGTCACTGTCGGAAACGGAGAGGTGGAACACTTTCATCTTCCCCATAAAAGGCACAGTCGGGGTGTGAATCTTGACAGGAGGCAGGCAGATACATTTCCGTTTCAGGGAAGTACATGAGAGGTTACCGATGTTGAGGAAGCGCGGCGTGCGGTTATTAAGAAGAAATGCATATGATCGGTGCTTGTACCGACGACATGCACTGATTCAGTGGGTTAATTGTCAGGGTGTACGATTCATGCGATTGTTTCTGTAGGTTTCACTATAAATGTGGACACTAATGAGTCCCCAAACTCTATTAGAGATATTTTTTCTTTTTTTCCAATGAAAAAATGTTTCAGGTTTAGGGTAAAATTTAGAATTGAGTGTTTGGTTAAGGTTAGGATTAGTTTTATGTTTGGTGTTAGCAGAAGTAGAACAAAAAAGATGATGTTTGTTTCTGCGTGTGGTGTGTTTTTTGCATGTTTGTTTGTTCGTGGGTGTGTGTGTGTGTGTGCGTGTGTGTGTGTGTGTGTGTGTGTGTGAGCGAGACAGAGCAGGACTGTGCAGGGTTTACCCCCACTTGAATCAAGGTATGGACTTGTAGAGACAGGGTGACTGACTCAGCGACCCAGCTTTCAGCAGCTTTTTGCCAATTAAAACAAGTGTTTTTTCTCTCATTACATGCAAGTACACACACATACACACACACACACACACGTATTCACCTACCCTGCATCAATCTTGCCCAAAGCAATTTGCTGACAGCGTGAAATCGGTTTAACTGTGCAGAAAAAGGCAACTTCCATGGCCAGATTTGGAAATCGCCATTGATCTTTGTACTTTTAGGAGCAGAACAAAGGTTCTGTTGAAGCCCACACATCCTCACCTATGATTAATATCTGACTCGTGGGCATTTTCCATCTTGGGATCTGACAGAGATGGTTATTAATGGTTGTGGGGTGGTTGTGCGGCAAACCTGCAAGAGGAAACCCAGAGGGGAAAAGGGTAGTTGGCCATTCACTGCTCAGTGAGATCATGACGGACTGAAGATCCAGTGCTCTGTTGTGTTTAAGGGGCCATTTGCAGTTGCTAGCTCCAGTTTGGGGCATACAATATGAAATAATAGAATATGAAATAATAAAATATGAAAAATAACACATTATTACAAAATGATATAATAACATATGAAATAGTGATGCACGTGCAATGGTTCTTTGGTAATATAACTCAAAAACTAGATGCCTAATGATCTATGATCTACTGTCATACCTGAATATATACCCTTGTTGCATTGCAAGTAAATAAACTGTGTATGGTCCTAAATTGATAAATGTCTCAGTCCTTGCATCCACAGTTTGGTCCATGAAATCTGGAGTGGTTAAATTCCTCCAGTTCCATCCTTTAGGTTTTTACAAAAATACCTTTCTAATGCTTTCACGATTATGCTTCTGAATTGTTCTTCTAATACACTGCAGGGTTATAGCTCTCCTATGAATCGTCCTTATTAAACACTGCAGGGTTATGACAGTCCTAAAAATGGTCATTCTAACACAATGCAGGGTATATGAGTTTGATATGAACTGCTCTTCTGATACATTGCAGGGTTATGGCTCTCCTATGAATGATCCTTCTAACACACTGCATTGTTATGGATCTGCTACTAATGGTCCTTCTAATACATTACAGAGTTATGGCTCCTGTGTGAACCGTCCTTGTAACACACTGCAGGGTTTATGACTCTCCTATGAATGGTCCTTCAGATAGACTGCAGGGTTATGGCTCTGAACTGTCCATTCAATGCACAGGGGGACCGTTAGATAAGGCACAGATCCAAGGTCTGTGCCAATTGGCCTCTTAAAGCCTGATTGTGAGAGTTGTATTGATCAGCGCTGATAGAGGATACCGTATGTTATCTCCCTCACTGAGTCCCAGCTCTTCCCATCTCATCCAGCAAAACTACAGCCTGTAAGACTGATGTTCTGCACCCCATATCTTGTCTCATCATCAACGTTGCCCTGCTATCAGAGTTAAACCTGTGTCAATATAAAGAGCTATTTAAAATTAGGATTCAAGTTTTCAACCTTTAACAGGAAATGCCTCCACTCTTTTGCTTGGTCAAACTCCCACATGCAAAAAAGAAACGTAAAGGAAGATATATTTAAAACTTATTGGAGGTGAACCACATTTAAGCAGGATGTCCCGAAAGTGTCTCCAGGGGGTAGCAGGGCTCTGATCTCTGACTGAACTCCTAAGCTTCTTGAGGAACAGAGGCTGTTACTGATGATGATGATGCTGGTGTTAATGCCGAAACTGCTGACCGCCCGCTTCTACCATTTGTCAGGGGATCAACTGGAACGACAGGAAGAGAAAAAAACAAACGACCCAGTGGTACCCATAAACCACTTGGGCCTCTTGGACCAGCCAAGATTAGGAGAATCATCACGGGCCAACAGCGTTGCAGTCTGCATCATTAGCATCCAATCACTTTAGGCCTTGAAAAGCACCACCGGCACTAACTCCACTTATAGCTTTCCCATACAGGCGAAATCGAAATGAATGATACTCAAAAACGGAATTTAGCTATGTCAGGCCAGTTTAGTCTTTGCAAAGGCCTACAAGAGAAGGAATGTTAATGCTTGTGTAGTAGCCGCAAAGCCAACATCATTATGTAATTCAGGGCACAAACGGAAACGTGTTCTATCCAACTTCGACCCGCTGGAACGCTCATCTAACAGATACGTTTGGGCACAGATAAGTTGTGCTTGTAATTTCAAACACGGTTCCTACGGGATGTCGGAGCAGCCCTGCGGTGGGCCAATGGCAATGAAAGGAGCCACGTCCAATTAGATGTCATCACAAATACAAGTCATGTTCAAGAATGTGATAATAATGCCAATTACACTGTCTAAAGATGTTGATGTACCAACTGAAACATGCAAATTATGGCAGGTTTTTGAGAAATTCAGATGCACATGAAATACAATGTGTTTTGATCTAAATGAACAGGAGACATTGTCAAGGACACACAATCTGGTTCACTATAATAAACAAGTGGTGTTATGTTTGGTATATTAGTTTTGTAAAAAGGCCTTACATTTTTTTATATATGTTCTGAAATACAATGCACTATTATCAACATCATGATGAGAACTGATTGAGCAGAGCAACACTAACTAGCTGGAGACAGCTAATGTTAGCTACTAGCCATGAACTGGCTTCAAAATAATAGAAGCTGTGTGAGACTACTCTGAAAAGACTACTCAATATTTTTTTATTTGAGTAAATACTATTATGTTTTTTATATTCATGAATTTGTTGTTTTATGACATGTTGTGTTGACACTATTATTGCAAAAATAAGTGTTCTGAATAATATATATATATATATATAGTGACAGTTGACATTACATTCGTAAAATCCAAATCCTTGTTAGACATTGGCAATCTTCAGAATACTGATGCATTTGTAATGACGGTAACATTATATAAGCGAAGAGAGGGGTAACTGCATTAGGGCTCTCAATGTGCTATTGCAAATCAATATGCTATATTTGGTTATTTTAAATCCTACCTACCATTTAAAGTGTCCCAGTTACTTGAAAGATTTATCTCAGCTCTCATTTTTAAACAGCCTGTTTAGTCAGTCAGTTTAAAAGAGGATTGTCCAACCTCAGTTCAGTTAGAAAAATGTACTTTACCTGATCCTTAATTCTACCTAACATGTTCTGATTTAATGACACATCAAGTGAGGATTGTCAGACACACAAGACGGATCAATGATATTGAGGTCAAGTTGAAGGTGTTTTTTAATCTATCATTTGCCCAAGAACCCCATGAAAACACTTTCAGTCTGTGCAATGGTTATCAATCTCGATAAACATTTGAGGATTCAGATAGACATGGTTTGAATAGTCTGAATGATCTACTGTAGCAATGGGTAAAGTGGGATGTGCACAAACGGAGGGAGAAATTACGTAATTGCTAAACAGCTGGACAGACCAACCTTTGGGCTTTTGGTGTGTTTAATGTCATTTTATGTCTTCCATAAACTCTTGTTTTTAATGACATGGGAGGAGCTGTAGCAAAAAAAATCTCGAATAGACTAATAAAAAATAAACTACACCTGTTCTGCTCATAAGCAACTACACTTCAACCTGACTGAATGTGATCAGTTTAATCTGACACTAATTTTCCACACCTGGACATCGTATAACCCAACTTTTCTTTCAGTGATTACTCAACGTTTTTATGCTAGAATTCTTTTGATGCTGCTTACTGTAATTCTGAAGAAAAACGTGTAGAAAGCTCAGCTATAAGCGCATTCTTTAGTATTTCTTTAGGAAAAAAAACTAAGTGTACCCAATAATTATTAAAAAGTTCAATTACATACAGAAAATCATGCAAGTAATTTTTTTTGAAAATGTGGAAGCCCCAACATACATGCACATTCACCATGGACAAGTTATATACCCTCTGGCAGATAGCAGGTGATTATTATACTTTGATCAAATGGGTATAGAACATTAGAGGAGTAGATAATATCCACCCATCTGTTCTGTTCTGCCTCAGTGTGACTCCACAGTGACTCATACATCACTTCAGCTTGACCGGGGGGGGGAAATGAGTAACGATAGCTAACGTGTTTAATAATCCTCGATCTTTTTAATCATTTCTCATAATACTTCAGACAAAAAAAAACTCATTTAGAGCTTCTCGTAATCTCATGTTGAGGTTTGAGAAACAACGAAATAGAGATATCTTTTCCCGGAAGACAGCTCTGTGCTGGTCCTTTGGTGAAGCAGTCCTTTGCTCTAATGTTTGATTAATGTGTGTCTGTGTGTTCTTGGCTGTTTTCTGGGCTTGTTGTGGATCCAGCAATAACACATGGAACAAGGCGGAGGGAGGCCGAGACACAACGGGGAGAACCCGTCTGCTAGATCCCACTCATCACAATAGGAGGGGATCTGAGCTCCAGCCAACCTGCAATGCCCTCAGGATGTCTGATTGGGCGGAGGCATGCCATCCCTCTACACCAATCATAATGTCCTGTTCTATTCATGGTTTATGGGCAGTGAGGTGTGAAGAGGAGCTTCTTATATGGAAATAAGGACATGGAACATCCAATGGATTTATTTGCTTGCTATGTAACATTTAATAGCCCGTCTGTCCACCCCTTATGGTCTTAGTGAATTAATTGTTATAAATATCTCTTGGTGCCTAAAAAATGATCAATAACAAAGATAAAAAATTGCACATTTTAACTCTTCACGTGGGGCCAAAATGGCTGTTTTATGATACCGTGGTGACATTTGAGCCAGTAACAACAGTATAGAAAGAGCCAACTTTGAGCCTATTTAGACCACATCAATTGTCGTGACAACAATTTCATTTAAATAACATTAACAAAATGCGTAAATAAATTCTATTCACACTAGTTACAAGAGTCTGGCTGCGCTGTAAATCCAAACATATGAGTGCTCAGCGCTGACCTGTAAGGTGTGTAAACTCACCATTTTTTTACCTGGTAGCTACAAGAAGGGTAGTATCTGTTGGAAAAGGATTGTACGTTAAGGTTGCGTGCGACAACTGACATTTTCACCGTTTACACTACATAAACTGTATCTTTGATGCAATTCTGGCACTTACACTGCAACCGAAACGGTCCCCTTAGATTCTATTTATGCTATTATGGTTAATAGCAATGGTGGGCAACAGGAGGTCTGCGCGCCAAAACTTACTGCAAATGGGTTTTTGGGGCTGCGCTACACATTAATTTAATGTAGGGAATCGATTCTTGAGTATTTCCAATTATAAAATAAGAAACATTACATGAGTGGGACTCAATGCAACCAACGCATGGCATTTTGGGTATAGTTGTGGTCATTTTGCACTGTAATGTTTTTACGTAATTCTAATTATGTTCTGGGAACTAACCATTAGCTCCTACAACAAATTGCCCTCGGCTCAATCTTGTTGCCTATACTGCCATAGGGTATAACTGGGGAAGCAGACTTTTACACTACATGATTAACAGTCAACTCTCATTTTCATGAGGCAGTCATATGTCACGTGATTGGCTGTGAGAGCATTCCGAGGACATTAAGATCCATTGTGCACTCTGCTAAATGAGAGAGCATGAGATATGCATGGACGAGAAGACATGCACACACATGCGAACACACCTACGGTATACAATTAAAAACGCACACACATTTCTAAAGCATCTACAAAGTAGGCTTTATAAAAGACGCAAGAGACCCATTAAGGCCTGCAAAACTTGTTTGTTTACACTTGAAATGCTGTCTTTCAGAATGTCATTTTCTATCATCATCATGTGTTCAATGGCAAGGCATACATGTGGATGTTGATGTGTGATTAAATATACACTGCTCAAAAAAGTTAAGGGAACATGTAATCATCACAGTTTAACACCAAGTCAATTAAACTTCAGGGATATCATCCAGTTAGGAAGCATAAGCGATTGTGAATCAATGTCATATGATTTGGTTCAAATTAAAGTGACAACAGGTGCACTGGCGAGGCGCCTGCACTGGCAACAGCAAGACAACCCCAAAAAAGGGAAAGGTTTTGCATGTGGTGGCCACAGACAAATTCTCTTTTATTATCCTTCCTTACTGATTATTCTCTAGATTTGCATTTTGCAAGTGTCCTTGTGACTACTGGAAGCATGAGGCGGTACCTGCAACCCATTCAGGCTACACAGACAGTCCAGCTCCTCCAGGATGGCACATCCATATGTTCCATTGCAAGAAGATTTGCCGTGTCTCCCAGTACAGTTTTAAGAGCATGAAGAAGATACCAGGAGACGGCCATTACATGCGGTAAGCTGGACAGGGCTGTTGAAGGGTATCAACCCAGCAGCAGGACCGGTGCTCACATGAGCGAGGAACAGGATGAGCACTGCCAGAGCCCAACGAAATGACCTCCAGCAGGCTACTGGTGTGCATGTTTCTGACCAAACTGTCAGAGGGTGGCATGAAGGCCTGACATTCTTTAGTGGGATCTGTGCTCACAGAGCAGCACCGTGCATCTCAAATGGCATTCGCCAGAGAACACTAGAATTGGCAGGTCCGCCATTGGCACACTGTTCTCTTGAGAGCAGGTTCACATTTAGCATAGGACAGATGTGAATGAGTCTGGAGACAATGTGATGAACATTATGCTGTCTGCAGCATCACCAGCTTGGCACAGGGTCAATGATGGTCTGGGGAGGCCTATACTTGGAGGGTCGCACAGACCTCAACGTGCTAGCCAACGGAACCCTGACTGCTGTTTCCACGATTCTCTCGTCTTCTCACTTGAAAAAAAAGTCAGTTATCGTCACCTATACAATGTTTATTGTTATTGTACCAACATCATTCAAGAATGAAAAAAATTGCGTTGTTGTGCCATGAAAAGAAATAGCTTTGGCAGTGAAAATTTTATCCAAAGCAATGGCTAAATTCTTATGTCTATTCCAAGTAGTAATTTAGTAGATGCTAGTAAGCCTAATACTGGCTAAAAAGATGTTAAAACATCCAGTGGCATAAGCCATACAGTTCAGAGATGCTATCTACTGTGGAAGTAGACCTAAAAAGAAATGTTAGTCAGTTTAACACAATGCTTAATTGTGTCTAGCGAAATATTCAAACTTGGCGTGATGTTATTGCGTGACAAAATAATCGCTATATGGACATTCAGCATATGTATAGCTTGGTGGCGGAGCGGTTATAGACCAAGTCTATTGCATGAGAGACCCAGGTTTGAATCCAGTGAGGGCAACAACAATGATCTAATCACAGGACTGCCAAACTAGGCTTGCCTGGTTCCTTTAGTTTTTTTTAAGCAGTGTATATTCAAGGTAAATTTGACTCATAAGAGGATGTAAATAAATAACTCAAGAACATACAGTAACCGTTCTGTCTATAAGTGACCTAGCCATAACTCTCAACCCTAACCTCAACTGGTAATGCTTAAAATGACCCCAATTCTAACTATGCACAATTAAACATTTTTGCTTAATCTAACCCCCGAAGCTTGGAAATTACCTTTTCCTGGAGGGGACAAACCAAATAAACTTTTAGTGACTGATGTTTAAGGTTGTACTATGTTTGGGGTCTGTGTTTCGCCAAATTTCCACGTTGTCCTGGATCACACAATCATTTTGAGGGATCCTTGATTCTATAAATAAATAATTTTACACATTCCATGATTACACAGAGCTGTGATGGCAACATCAAACCCACACTGCTTTAACCCGGAAACCAGTTGTAAAATGACAGAAGGCATGTCTTTGATGTACCTGGAAATATCCTTGGTTTGACATTAGGAATACTCTACACAAAAAAAAATAATATTGGGAAGTCAATTAATATAATGTAAAACTGTCTATCATGTTATCAAATCACTTTCTATAAAATATAGTTTTTATATATTAAATTAGGTATTCAATGACTTTCTGTGATGATAACCCAAACAAATTCTTTGTATATGCAGCATAACATTAGGTGATTTTTACATTTACAATATATTTTTTAATAGTATTAATAACTAAATAGAATTGCAGTAAACAAAACAAAAAGGTATTCCTTAGTGCCTTCAACTGAACAGAAAATGCTAGTGCTAAGTTTAATAAAGGCTAATATAGATCACAGATTATTTAGTAACTCCCCTGAATGTCTCTGTGTTCATAACAAATGAAAAAGGAAAAAATCGAATTAAAAGGCTTACTCTAGTTACCATCTGGAAAAGGTTACACCTTTGCTGTAGTTGTTCTCTCTTTCTGAGCTACCTTACATTGTTAATCCACAGGTTTTTCCCCAATTAATAAACAAGTGTTGTACTGATGCACGGTCTTCACATCCTGTGGTAAACCCAAGTGTGATGGCCTTTTTAATGTTGCGTCACACTGTGCGCGAATCATTTGTAGTAATTGCAGTCACATGCTCCGTTGGGCGCTGGGGATATTACTTTCACAAATAAAATCCTGTGAATCAGTCAAGGCAACATATCTTTCAACAGTAAACATTTGTGCTTGGCTGTGATTCAGTTACGACGCAGAGCACACAAACAAAAGTTGGCCAAAGGAATCATACACACAGACGTGCATGTATAGGCATGCACCCTTCAAAGCAATAAAAAGGATCAAAAAAGAAATGCTACACAAAATTGTCACCTTGACAGATGAAATAAGTTGTCTTCACTTTCCTGGCAATCAGTGACAGTAACAAATCCATTAAATAACTCTGATAATAAGCTAAACTGGTCATCCGATTGTCAATTAGCTTAGAATGTACTCCTGCTGACCATGTCTGTCCACTAAAATAATTCCAGAATCTGCAATGCACAAAAGTGAATGCAAACTTTGATGAATTGAGAAATGTTTATTGTTGATGCTCTATTGATTAGTCATCCCCTGATAATTCATATTACCAACAAACAAATCGGTTAATAAGAAAATGTTTGCAAGATTTGGTGTTAGGTTTAGAATAGCTGCATGGATTATGGTTCAGATAAGTCAAACTGCTTTCCGTAATTAGGCTATAGAATAGTATAGTACATTTGTAACCTCAGTTGAAGAGTATCCAAGCATATCGTTCTCTGCCACGGAATGTTCCGCCTTGGCAATATTTTTTTGCTCTAGTCTCGTCACAATGCATTTCGGAGTTATAGCTTTTTTTCTGTTTCTCAGTAATTTTGCTAGTTTTCATGTAGCTGACATGCACTAATTTTAACATTGGTGTAAATGCCTCTACAGTTAATTTTGCTTATTTTTATGGCAGTAAGAACCGGGGAACTTTTTTTTTTCTTTAAAGGGTACTTGATAATATCTGTTAATAAGCTAATTTAGCAAATTTCGTTGTAGACCAAATTGGTATAACCAAAGGGCACTGGCTCTGTCTGGCTCTTGTTTGGACTGAAGTTGCTGGTGGAACCCAACCCAATTTAGCTCATGCCCTCAGGGGAGATGGGCAGCTAATGACAGCCTCACCAGCTATAGTCATGCTTCAGTTCACTTCAACACTAAATACCAACCAAATCCTGCTACAATTGGTTAAGTGACTTCTCCCATGATGCACTGTGGATAAGGCTGAACTCATTACATATGGATGCTGCTGTCTCCCACTGGTTTCCCTCTAGGCAGAAACTAAAATTCACTAGAGAATAAAAACCCACGTCATTCTTTTTAGCATTCAAAACCACTATAAATGGAAATGTCTTATTGGGAATGCCTGTTTATGGCCAAGTATAGCATAGTTTCCATACAAGGTTTACAACTAACTGCAGTCTAAAAATGGTTCAGAAAATGGTTTCCGGTCCAGTCACTGGTTAGTTGAGTTTAAACCATTCATATACTTGAACAGACACAGAAATAACTGTTGAGTTGATAGCAATGTTGAAAGAAAGAGTTATCCCAAATTTGGCATTTGCAATGCCAGGGTTTGCAAGGGTTATACATTTGATTAACTTAATCAGAATATTAGTTAATGGTTACTGAAATGCAAGCATAAAATCTGTAATGCATTCCTGACCCTCTATGCAGATAGCCATATTTTGGTTTCTTTTTTAACTATTATCATGTACTCAGGATACACTACAAGGCTAAACAATATATCAACTGACCTGTAACACCCCTGTTCCACCACTGGCCAGTAGAAAGGTATGCTTTCTGTTGCATCGTTTACAGTCAAGGATATCAACGCTTTGTTGAAATCCATTCATTTCCCGCATCTACATAACAATTCAATTGTTCTACACTGAACAATAATACAAACACCAACTGGTGAATACAACCATAAGGACAAGGATACATAAATAGCACAAACATCAATCCTTTGAAACGTAAACAAATTTGTTTACATCCCTGTTACTGAGCATTCCTGCTTTATCAAAGAAATCTGCCCACCTGTCAGGTGGTGTATATAAAGAAACTGATTTTACAGAATGATAATTACACAGGTGTACCTTGTGTTGGTCTCAATTTAAGGCCACTCCAATTTTTTTTTGCCATTTTGATACCCAACTTGATGCCACAGATGCCTCAGGTTGGTTTAGGGAGCGTGTAGTTGGCATGCTTACCAGACAGTTTTCCACAAGAGCTGTCGGCTGAGACCTGAATGTTCTCACCAGAGTCTTGACCTGATTGCTGTTTGGCATTGCAACTGATTCAATGTGCTAATGCTCACCTCTGATGGCCACTGGGACACTGGCAAAGGCTAATCCATGTCTAAACTGTACTGGGCAGATGGCAGACAGTGTTGAGGCTTGTGGCATTTATATTTTAGCTCAGTATAAAACACACACTCAAGTGATCTCTATGAATAACCATATAGTCATGCAGTGGCAGAAGAGTCTTTTTACAGCCTTTGTTGTGCTGTTAGCTGGAAAATAGCTGAAATGCCTGCAAAGCACTCCTGTCTAGTGGAAGAGACAGAAACGAGGTAATCTCCTTTTTCCTGTAGTTCCCTGTATGTTTACACTAGTGGAAACATTTTTTTTTCCTGCTTATTTAAAACATTCCTCAATTGCAGTTTTTTGTGGTCTTTTACCGAGGTACATGTTCAGGAAGGGACAGGAGTCAAAGACTGTGACTTTCACAGCCGGAGATACAAACAATCAATCCTGAGTAGCCAGTGGAGGTCACATAAATAATCACAATGGTCAAACTACTGACACAAGCTCATATGTTTGAATGAATGGAAAGAGTTTCTGAAACTCATTGATGGGTTTCATGCAGATCTATGACACAAACAACCCAATCTAAAGAGATCAACATAAGTAAATGATGTTATTGCAAAATGGAAATCAAGGCAATTCATGCGTTTTGGGGGTCACCTTCTTTTTCTATTTTTATGCCAAATAGCATTATGCACCTTCACTGTCATCTCAAAATATTTTGCATATTTTTGGGGGGAAGCATCATAGGTCTTAAATCATATCAAATTTCTAAATGTATTAAATCTATTAAAAACTAATTTCCAAACCATTGTATGTGTTAACCTTGCACTAACCAGAAATGGATTATAAAGAAATATCCCAGGAGTAACTGTTTATAGCTTCGTCAAATTCTCAGTTGTCCCTGATTATTTGGAAATGTCAGACTGAAAAAATATTGATGGACTAAGAGGATGTTTCTTATCAGGTTAGTGTCCTTATTTTGTATTGACAATTCTCAATGAAACAAATCTGTTTATGCCCAATGATTTTATGATTTACTTGGTAACCTTGGTGGTCCAGAAGAAATAATGGTCATCACTTCAATGTGGCGGTACATATCAGGGCAGAGCAAGCGGATAAATGAAAAAGAAAATTGTGGTGTATCTGGGAATGGTAGGATTAAAGGGCCAACGAGTTTTGCTTCGCATTTAATTTTTGCCATGAAAGGAATATTGCAGTACACGCATCGTCACTACCCTAATAGAAACGCTTCCCTCCTTTTGTGAAAGTAACATGGAATGACTGCATAACAGTTTTTGCTCTCTCCGGTGATTTATTGCCTTCCATTTTCACGTCAAGGCCAGGTGTGTGACTTGTGGAGTCAGAGTGGGAGGAGGAGAGGAGGAGAAATTAGGGTCAAACAAGGTCAGTGCACCTGCAGCTGATATTTCTAAAAGAGGTCTTTTCATTTCTGCTGTGGTGAAGGATCCTCCATTTTAACACCTCAGTTAATGGACATCTTATCACGGCATCTCCAATTAGACCCATCAGCTACATACAACATATAATTATTGGTAGAGACATTTGGTTTATGACTTCATGCGGACAGCACTTTAAAAAACGAACAAAACATCTGCATAGAACCAAAAAGGGTTCTACCCGAAAAGGCCTATTTCGGAAAATACAGATTGAAGTAGACACATGAAAAATCACTTCATACAAATACGAATTACAAGGATTACATGCAAACGTTTTAAGAATGACAATAATGTGGCTGTTTACAAGGGTGTTGTGAGTCTGTGTGTGGGTACCGGTCGCTTACATTTCTGTACTGTACATGTAGTTTTGACAGAAAGAGTAGCAACAGCAACACGTGATGAGTGTGACATGTGTGTGTCAACTGCTTGCGTGTAGTGTCCAACTACAAAATATGTGTTTATGTTATGCATGAATGTTTACGTATTTGTTTTATCAGGACAGTGAAGCAACAATCTCTATCATTTATAATATATTTTAGTTTGTTGAGCTTCAGAACCATCCATTACAGAAATACCACTCAAGGTCCTCAAGCTTGTTTTTCAGCCCACTTTATCACTAACTTTAAAAGAACTAGCTATTGAAAAAACCATGACACGGTGGAGGTATGCCTACCTTATCATTTTGAATACATCACAGCACAATTCATTGCTCAGAACATAAAACATTGTTTTATAAAACTAATAAATAAGATTTACTTGTCTCTTCTAAATATTGAATATCTCCTTGGGTCATACATTGGATATAGGAATGCCAGATGTTTTGAAAGGCGAGGTCTACCTTTGATGTTCAAATAGATGTTATCCAGAGGAATGTAGCTAGATGTTTCATTTAGCCAACATGTTATAGTAGGGGAGCAATCAGCATTTCTGAATAATGTTATAGATTTCTTTCCTGCTAGCACCGACATGCCAATATATAACAAATGTAAGCCTACCAGCAACAAGAAACACATGTTCGCTACACTCACCAGTGCTCTATCAGTGTTAGGTGAGGGCTTTTTTCTGCAACAGCTTGCTTTGCAGAGTTTTGAAACTCTTCCTTTCATTCTCAGTTATATTAAGCACAAAATCGTGTGTTTACTGATTTGGTTTGGCTATGTTGTAATTATCCACAACGCCTACAAGAACTCTGTTCACAACAGCTTATTTTCAAACCAGACATGAGTTAAATTAACTTAAGCTGCAGTGTCTACCATTACTGAATTGTAACAGATGCTTAGGCTGCTCTTCAAATTAGAGTTTATATTTTAGTATGCATACTCTTCAACCCCCCACACAAACAAATTCACATGACTTGGAATAAAGATGTGCGTCTGTTAGTCACGGATACTTTAAGAAAGGTACGGTCATGAAACCCTGGTGTACACCAGTCAGTGTGTTCAGTGACCACCATTTCCTCTCAAGCATCAGGACACAAATCTTTCCTATAGAGTGAGTCAGGTTGGAACGGAAACGTGCTGTCGAGCCACAGCTTTCCAAACATTCCATATGGACGACTGGTGAGCGTGCAGGCCGTGAATGACTGGGACATTCTTCCACGAATAATGTACCGATCCTTGTGACTTGAGCCAAGCATTGTCATGCTTAAACATGAGGTAATGGCATTGGATGAATTGCAAAACAATGGGCTTCAGGATGTCATTATGGTATCTTTATGTATATAAATTGGCCCTGGTTAAATGCAAATGTGTTTTTGTCCGTAGCTGTGTTTTTTGGCAACCACCAACATGGTTCAGTCGATTTGCTAGGTTGACATTAGCAAGCTGCTGTTTGCCCAGAAACATTTCTTATAATGTTGTTTTGCAGGAGTGGTTACATAGCTGCAATATTCCTTACAGGACCATTTCTTGTTAGGCCTATTCTCCCTTTTGAAACATCTGCTTCTGTGCCAGATGACTCTGCCAGTGCGAGCATGCCAGTGGAATTTCTTTTGTCCTTTTTAAGTCCTCCTCTGCAATTTCTGTCCCAGTTTCTTCAAATTTCTTAAAGACATTTCTGTTGGCTATCTCACAAGAGTTTATTTCCTTTTGGACAACACTACAAGTTCTTTTAATTTGATTTAATTTTGAATATCTAGATTTTTTTCATGATGTTTTAAATCAGACTGTTATGAACCCAGGGGCTCTAGCAGTCTAGGATGGATGGTACAGAGACCTGTAACATAAAAATCATGCAAATTGTAGTAGTGTAAAAGAACAGTGATAACAAAAGAACTCAAGAACCGCTTAGCTAACTACTAACCTATACAAAAATACAGTGGGTGGTCCCATCAGTTCTTAGTAGTGTTTTTGGACGAGTTGTATATGCCCAAGGGCGACTTACTAAAAATCCCCTTTTCCCAAGTACAAACAAAACACAGGTTACACAGAGACTAAACAGCAAAAAAAACACCACAGATATACATACTCACATGAAACAGGACAAAGTGAAATGTGTGCACAAAGACTAAGTGCTGTATGAATGGGGTATCTGTCTGTCAAAAGGGTATATAGCAAGTGTCTATATAGTCTCATGTGTTTTACTATAAAACAAAATGAGTCTCTGGGGGAGAAACAACTGAAAGGGTTTTTAAACGAGGGGATGTGTGATGTGATTGGGTAATGGACATAAGGAACAGGTGGTACAATCGGGAGGAGTGTCCACTGATTGGTCCACCTCAGCAGTCAGATGATGCATTGACGACTGCCAGGTCGGACACCAACGACAACAATCATGTGTTAGTCTATGTTACCGGCACGCATAACACAGACTAACACTTACTGCCTCTTTTCCACATTAATGTATATATTATTAAGGAAACTGTGCTTTATTAATAGAGACAAGACAAACAGAAGCTAGATTTGAACCCACGATACAACAGAAACAGCAACTTATATCACTTGACCAACTTAGGCAGCTCACTGTTCCTTGTTGCAATTACCATGAGATTGTTAGTCAACCTCCTTGTTCATTAAAAGAAAACCTCCTTCTTTACCCCCTCTCTTCTTGACGTTAACAATCACAGCCTCATCATATTGCCATAATCTGTCATTATTCCATTTTTCATTTATACTGTATGCCTTCATACTATAAAATGTCTCTCAATGTTGTCATTAAAATAACTCCAGAAATCTCTAGATATACAATATTTATATGAAAGGTTTTATGTTCCGTGTTGCTAACCAGAGTTTTCCTCCTGGCCTCCAGGCAACCATCAAGGGATGCTCAATTCAAACATGGCTATACATGAATAAATATTCTGTGTTCCATAATCTGTAGCCAATAGCCAGTTCCCTGCGACACTTAATCTTTAGTCAGTAGTTGGCAGGAAGTGATGTTCAAACAGCTAAGGATTACAGAACCCTAAAAAGCATCCTCAATGTTAACCCGAGTGTTGGGAGCATTGAGCCCACTGACAAATTGTGTTTCAGTTACAAGCATATTGAATTTGTCTAGTCCTCCTAGCATCCATCGATCCCATCCACAAATCGGTTTGATTAACGGTGGAACATACACAGATCTTAAATGGACTGGTGGCGGTACTTGTCCCAAAATCATTTGTAAAGTCCGACACTCCTGAACACACATGTAGTTGTTTGTTTCTGTGAAACTCTCTAAAGATAACACATTTCCCAAAGGACAATTGTAGTTATTAAATTGTCTCACGGAGCCAGTTTTCTCAAATGAAATCAGTTGGCAAGGCTCCACATAACCTTTGGAGAAAGTGAGAAAGAGATATCCCAGTCAAAATTGACTCACATTACACTGTTTTATATGTAAAACATTATTATATTAGCATGTATCTATTAACATCAAACATTTTATAAATCTTATTCTCTATTTTAGGGCATTGCGAGCTATCAGAAACTAAAGTGTGAAATAAATCTATAAATCATTCGAATTTGACGTAGGTGGAAAGACACATACGTGTTGCTGTGAGTAATGCCTTTCAGAAGAAAGTAATATGCGTGATGTGCCAGCAAGCTGTCGCCGTTGTTAATAGGCCGGTCATGTAAAATTACTAATAAAGTTCCATGGACCAACGCAATGCCACACATTCAGCTGGCCAAAAAAAACGAACACAATATTTCAGAATATCGCTCAGAGCTGCCAATCAAGTCACTGAGAGACTGGTGCGTCTTGCTAGACATAAAATCACTGCCCTAAGAGACACTTCTGCCATCCTTACAGGATTGTTTGGTTCTAGGGAAAACATGGGTATCACATGAAACCCTAAAGTATTTATATGAAACAAAAAGGTTGTCCCTGGTACCAAACCTGGTTTGTGCTATAAGGACAGCCAAGAAAACACTTTTGGAACAGTGCAGGAAATCCCAAGACATACTTTCTGAAATAGAAATAATTTTTCAACCCCACAATACCAAACCTTCCCTTTAACTGGTTGTTCATTACAGAAACATTTCATTTAATTAAATGTTCGGGAGCATAAGAAATAAAGAAAATGTATGTGTCAGTTGTCACAAGGTGTTTGACTAAGATTTGCCTTCTGCTTTTATTTCAAAACCTCTAAACAGGAAAGGTGTGAGGAGCTGCCACTATGAGTAATTAAGCTTAACTGCCTTGCTCTGGGGCAGAAAAACAGAATTTTCACAAGAGATCTATCAACCTTTTGTTTACTGGTCAGATACCCTAATCACTAGGAAACATGTTCACCCAGAGTAATTTTTTTGTAGTGTGAAAAGTGGTTTACTTACAAGTTTTTCAAGAGAAAGGAACAAGCTGCACAGCAGTCCTCCCTTCTTACCTAAATTCTAGGGTAAACTGCAAAAACAAACAACAGATAAAAAAGATTAGAAAGGAGGTAACACCAGACTTTCTTTCTTCCCTCTCTCTACCTGTCTTCTGTCACTCTCCCATCTCTCTTTCTCTCCCCACAGATAATTCAGCTTTAATCTGAGCTTTGCAGGTGTGCTGTGGACAAAGGGAGCCAGGCCATGCGGTGCCATGAAGATTTACTCCCAGCAGTCGACTCTTATCAGCGCCACAGAGAAAAACACACACCCCGGCCGAGGGAAGCACCTAAATGTGGCCAGATATCACGAACGGTCGCGATAAGGACCTTTACAATATTCTGTTTACTTGGGTACAGGGATGAATATAAGGAGAATCAGTTGATGATAATAGTCACAGGATAACCGCTAGTACATGGGTTTGGATAAGAATAAAATTTAGAGACTAGCTTTTTGGGGAAAGAAGCGTCTCAAATATTCTATCAAGGATACGAGAGGAAAGCAAGCATACTCACAGGCGCACACAGAAATGTTTTCCACCAATACCTCCTTACATTACTTTTTTACACCAAGTACAATTTTCCCTCTGACCTAAGGTTAACTAGAATGCGGCTATGTGTTGCCACTGGCCTGAAACACAAGAGCAATCCCGACAAAGGAGTTGGGTCAGAGGGTTGTGGATGCAGACTCTCTTGTCCTGCTGTATCAACCAGACGGACCACCGAGGTGGATGTGTGGGTTTATTCAAGTGTTAATCAAATAGGGTGCTGCTATGCTAAAACTGTTGATTTAACGATGCATTCTGGGAATGCGATGGACCAGAGGAATTTATTTTTGCGTCTCATTTTGCGCCGGCCGTGTGGCGCCCATACATTATCTATAAGCAATATAGCAATCATCAATCAGTCATGAAATTCCACGTTCAAATGCGAGTGGTTTTCATTATGGGATGTGCACATTGGCACATACATGACCTGGCACACAATTTTAGTAGCCACACATGCACTCGACTGGTGACCACATCTCTCAAGCCATTTGGATACCAGACAGTAATTTCTGTACAGAGCTGTCACCGGGAAACCGGCAGAAGTAGACAGATTTAGCTCTACAGTCTCCTGGTACTTAACAGAGGCTATGATGCAATGTTTCTTGATAAGGTACCCAAGGCCTTCAGAAGCAAAGAAACCTAAAAAAACATTAGATATTCACCAACATCTTTCAAAGTTGTGAGTGTTTCTTTTGAGCCCAGCCCTTCGTTAACACCAAACTCAGGTCTGGCTTCATGCCAAACAGCGCTATTTTTGTCATCTACCGATGACACCGAGTTCTTCATAAGCGCTTTCTTCTGGCGAGATGTCCAAATACTCTGTTGTCATGGAGGTGGCATCTAATTGGACGTTTGGAGACTTTCTCAGGAAAATGTATCACCTCTAATCATCCTCCTCACTTAGTGTGGCGCCCTCTTCCTGGCAGGTTAATCACAGCTCCAGCTGATTAAAAATGTGTTAGTTACCGCATGGGTCTTACAGCTGTGTCAAATCTGAGGGCCTGCAGTCCAGATCACCGGTTGGTACAGTAGGTCCCACGCGGAAACCTCATGCAAAACATATATGTACATATTATGTAGAGGATTTCTCAAGATATATTTACACATTATTACACATTATCTAACCCTGAATATGTTTACCAAATATATAACTTCTTCTTCTCACAATATCATTATACAATGAATGTCATATATTTTTACGTTGAATATTATGTGTTAAAATAAGGAAATATATGAAAATGCAGTATCTTAAGCATTTTCATCAACACAACATAGAATTAACCTAACATTATTTTCCAGAGAAAATGAGACTCGTTATGAAAACAAAATTGATACATTTTTACACAGTATCATGAATGCTATTCCACCCTGTAAAAGTACTTAACATAATTAAAGCCTGACAGGAGACAATACAAATATGGAATTATATCATTTAGATGTAACGCTAAATGCATATTACCAACTATAATTTTGTCACTTAGGTAAATATATGTACTTATATTTAAGACATATTAAAACATATTTGATAATGGCCATATGTAAATATAAGTATGACATATATATTTCCTTACCCAAAAAAGTTTTTAAAAAAAGTTTTGAGTGCAGAACCAAAGCATTCAGATTGCAATGGTCTCTCAATTTTAACCCTTTTGTTACTCACTCAAAACCTTCCTTTACTACGTTTTGGAAAGGAATAAAAAATGTGCAGTGGTCTCCACGTTTTTTCCAGAGCTGTATGGTACATATATTAGTATATGTTAAAAAAAAATATATTATATGCACATTCTAAAAATATGTTTTCCTCAGGGTTCGATTCCCAGACTGACCTTATTCTCTGGATACGTCAATTGTGTGGCTCCTGCTGCTTGTAACTCATTTAGCACAGATGATGGAGATACTTAGATTAGGTTTACAAGAACATCTCAAGGTGCCGTATCCGTGACACACACGGCTATGAGCAAAATAATCAGTTCTGGATTAAGAACGCTTTTTTTCTTTGAACGTTGTCAAATAAACGTTGGACCGTTTTTTGGTGTCCTAGATAAAACTGATAAACAGCAGTGACATTTTTATCTGTCTATTTTGCTCATCTTTGCCAAGGTGCTAATAACCGCAGAGATCTCTGTGCCGCGGCAAAGGAAACCTGGGAAGTTGAAGAGAAACATGACAGGTGATTGCCACAAGGCAGACCCCCTGTAGCACATGCGCTACTGTGGCTGATTTATGGCTCACACTGAACCTGTTCATAACGTGCGTTAGCTTAATTTGCTGTAATGTAGTAGGCTGAGGTGAATGGGTTGTCTGGTCCCACTCTCTCAACACGCTCACACGTGCGGACAGATGCTCAGTGGGCAAACTCTCCTTTTACTTTATTTTTACCACCGCCTCTTCCTGTCCCCAGCTGCTGCTTTCTGCACTGGGGACGACTGAGAGACAAATAGAGTGCGTGTTTGAATTTGAGCCTTCGGTGGATTTGCATGAAAGGAAGACAGAACAAAATAGATAAAAATTGTGTTTTCCTCCACAAGCACTAATCAATCACACAACGACTTTTAAAAACATTCAGTTGCAATACGGGAAAACATTGACCTTGAAAACTGTCCGTCCTTTGGTTTGTCTAGGACTGGTGGACCTCGTAAGATATTTTTAGTAAGATTAACCATCACAACAATATATTAATCCCATCTGTAGCCGTCTGTCAGGTGCCAACCGATATAGGGATAGAGATTACAATCAAATGGGAATTTGGAATGCCGTCATTCTCTTCGAATACTTCCTTTTAGTATAACAGAGCTGTTCTCTAACATACATATCCCTGAGCATGTGTCACATTTAATCACTCGAAAAAAAACAAGTCCATTCGTGCTTTTGCATAATCTTTACAGCGTTTGAAATGTGCACCAAATTTTGTTGAAATTAGATGACAGACCTGCCACATTCACAGATTTGTATGCATTTGTTTCATTCCCTGTCCGCATTAACATTTATTTGTCAATAGCAGCTATTTCTTTTTGCTTTGACTAACCTTTCTGTATGTAAGAGAATTAACCTGTTGTGTTTTTCACAAACCTCTGTTCTTTATGAGGAGGGGGGGCTTGACTATATACCAACTTGAGTGACTTTAGGCCAGAGGGTTAGGGTTGTGACATTGCAATTTGGCATTTTCAGTTGGTTGTTAAAGCAACACCATCTAGCCAGTCAGTAGTATTTTGAAAATGCCGAATTTCTATGGTATAGTTTTCATCATAATTGGGTCAAAGTTGTCTGAGATTTCTCCTGTGATGCCGTCGGTACCTGCGGAAACCTTTCCATGTTCCTACATGAAGTTCAGCAGAACCTTGGCTGAATTATTACATGTATAATGTGTCCTAGAACATAACGCTCTTAAGATGCACTCGCCCACACCCACTCAACGAAATCCACTTATTTCAATTTCAACCTTCCCGACGTATATTCCAACTCGGTCACTTTGGGTAAGAGCACATCAACTCCTGACTCGGGTGCACAGAGTAGAAAAGGTGCTGGATGCAACTAGGTACTTTAAAGGGATTTTAGACAATACCCCGTTGAAACATCCTGTCCACAAAGGAAGTAGAGTGGGCCCTTGCTGTGTCCATGACGCACAGGATGGGGGCATAAATGAGCAGTCTTCACCCTCTCTGGTATTGCCCCACATTTTGCCTGTCTCAAACGCAGTATTTTAACGGAGGTGTTACATAAGGAAATGCATTACAAGTGTTTAAGTCGTGGCAGGGGTGTTAGGCTGGAACTTACAAAATCCCTTAGCAAGTACATCTGGTGGAATAACCAGTGATTAGGTTTTCAAGCCTTTCGGTAACTTTAGTAGTTATTCTCAGTGACCTATCTCGAGATGTCAATTTCCAGAGTCTTTGATTTACAAAATATTTGTAGCTTCTTTGAAAATGATACGTAAGGTCTTGGTACAATTGCCCCACAACAGATATTGTGACAAATCCTCAGAGTAACAAATTACTGGAAGACATTTGAATTGCAGTGATGTATGGATGAATGTCTTAATGTAGACAGCTCAGATATGGCTGACATAGTGTTAATGTAGGATGATGGAAAACACATTGTTTGTTCTATATGCCAAGTTAATTTATGTGAAGAAAATACATGAAAGGATATCTAATTAAAGTGACATGTTAAATGTACAGTATTCTTAAGATTTTGACGCAGGTGGCACATATTTAATGTGCATTAGGACGATGATTTTTCTTTTCAGCACTCCAGTGAAACAACACAGTCTGTTCACCACAATATCTTACTGTAAAATAAATAAAAATATACATTATAAGAGGCATATTGCTTCAATTACATGAAACAGGTTTACAGTAAAGGTGGCAATTCACAATAGGATATTTCTACTACGATTTTGACCAAATAAATTTGTGTTTAGGTCTGAAGGGTGACAGGCTGCTAGAACATACAGTATTTATGTGGGGGTGGGGACGTTTGAGGGAAAACCTGAATGAGAAAGGAAGAGAACACCTGCAAAATAGCACCTTGTAATGCAGCTCAGCTGTTACACGCAGACGAGGCAAACGCCCCCATACACATCAATGGGTCTGCAGTAAAGAGAGTTCACAACATCCGGTTCCTTGGTGTCAACATCATCGATGACTTGACCCGGTCTCATCAAGCCAACATCTTGGTAAAAGAGGCCAGGAAACGGCTCTTCTTCCTACACCGATTAAGGAGATTTGGCATGGATTCCAGGAAGCTGACCAACTTCTACAGATGCACTATCGAGAGTATCCTGTCCTGCTGTGTCACCGCCTGGTATGGCAGCTGCACCTCCCTCGACCGTAAAGCACTTCAGAGGGTGATTAAAACAGCAGAGCGCATCACATGGTCTGACCTCCCATCCTTGCAGGATCTCTACACAGAGGGGTAGAAGGAGGAGCAAACAAATCATTAAAGAGCCCAGCCACCCATGCCATGGACTGTTTACCAAGCTGCCGTCAGGAAGAAGGTACAGGAGTATTCCGTCCAAAACTAGCCGGCTACAGGACAGTTTCTTTCCTCAGGCTGTAAGGCTGTTCAATTCAGGAACCCCTTTTCCCTTCCATCTATAGTCCCATGCACACCTGTCACTTCATATCATGCTCATATGCCAAACATTTCATGCACACCTGTCCCTTTTACATTGCACTACGGTTGTAAAGTTGTATAGTTATTATTGTTGATGTGTGTTTTTTGTGTGGTGTTATTATTTATTGTTTATGTTATCTTCTAAATTTACTATTATAATTACTGTTACTTCTTTAACTTCGAACTGCACTGTTGGGAGTAGGAAATCCCAGCATTTCATTGCCATAACAAGTTTTTGCAAAAGACAAATATACCTTGGGAACGTTTTAACTTTTGAACTTGCCCCCAATCAGGCTTCGTCAGAGGGAAGCTAAAATGGCCACTAGGAATGCTACTCAGGAAGGGGGGATATCTAAAAAAAATATAGAGCCATTCAAATATTACCGATCAAGTTCCAACTGGTGTAACACAGGAATAGTATTGACAGGTAGTAGCCATCTCTATCTATGGTAGTAGCAAATTGTGACAAACTACTCTTTATATAGACTAATGAGTCTTTTTTTAGTAAGTCCTTCAACTGCATCGTTCGATTGATTGTTCGGCGAATTTTTGCCGCAACATAATTTGTTTCGTATGTTGTCCTTCAGCTAAGTGCTCTGACTGACGTCTGTTTACTTTCGGAAAAGAAAATTACATCAAGTCAGGCAGCAGTATGAATGTTTATAACTGATAATTAATGAATGCATATAATTCATTTTTGATTGTGATAACACACATTTATATGAAAACATACACAGAGGTTTTGTTAGAATGAGTTTTGAACGAATGGCTAAAGCAATTTCATTGTTCAATTGAATGACTGTTTGGGTTATACTGATAATTGGACGCACGAAGCTGTAATTAATCCCATGTTGATTAATGAATGATGTAATAAACACAGCTTTATAGAACCCACAACCAAGCCTCCTTAAGTTAAAAAGATTTGTGAATGACTGAGTTGTATAATTTAAACGTTCATTTCAATGATGAGCCATTTATTGTGTTCAGGGCATTACTGACACATCGAATGACATAAAAAGATCAGAGTTTGTAAAAATAGTAAAACGGCCCAAGACAACTTTAATTAGGAGAATCAAAAAAGGGAGGGTAAAGAGTCCACCTGAACAACGAACACCCTCACCAGTTTTTCCCTAACTGCCAGCAGGAGGCTCAGCCACCCCAGGAGACGCAGTCACTCCTGAAGAGTGGCAAGATTAGTTTTTATCACCTCATCTTTCACATCCATTAAATCAACGCCACCCAACCCCCTAAACACTTTTGACTGTTCCCTGTGTGAATGTTCCTTCCCATGTTTCTTTGGTGGAGGATGAGGCAAAGCTCTGGGCCAGGGACAAACCATATACAGTTGTGCTCAAAAGTTTGCATACCCTTGGAGAATTGGTACCATTTGTAAAGAAAACATGAGTGAGCAGGAAAAACACGTCTTTTATTTCTTATGGGATTCACATTCAAATGTAGGTCATAACAGAATGGCCTAATCATAAAACAAAACAAGGCAACAAGGAAAAAAATGAACTGACCCCTGTCTACATACACTTACTTACCCTTAATACTGTGTACTGACCCCTTTAGCATCAATGAGGCCCCGAATTCTTGCAGGTGGTATAGCTGCCCGTTAGTCTTGACAAAATGCCTCCAGGTCATGCAAAGTCTTTGGTTGTATTGCATGAACCACATGTTTGAGATCTCCCCAGAGTGGTTTGATGATATTAAGGGCAGGAGATTGTGTTGGCCACTCCAGAACCTTCACCTTTTTCTGCTGTAACCACTGGAGGGTCAACTTGGCCTTGTGCATAGGGTCATTGTCGTGCTGAAAACTTCATGAGTTTCCCATGCGCAGCTTTCATGCAGAAGAATGCAAATTGTCTGCCAGTATTTTCTGATAACATGCTGCATTCACCTTGCGAACTATTTTCTCAAGATTCCCTGTGCCTTTAGAGTTCACACACCCTCAGATCATCAGTGAGCCACCACCATGCTAGTAGGGATGGTATTCTGTTCACTATAGGCCTTATTGACCCCTTTCCAAATATATTGCTTATGGTTGTGACCATAAAGCTCTATTTTGGTCTCATCTCTCCAAATCTCCAGTGTGCCAGAAGCTGTGAGGCTTGTCAAGTTGTTGTCAAAGCATATTGTTACCAGCTTTCATGTGGCATTGGCGCAGTGAAGGCTTTTTCTGGCAAATCGACCATGCAGCTCATTTTTGTTTAAGTATCAACAACCACACTGTTGTTTTCCAGAGCAGCCTGTATTTCTCCTGAGGTTACCTGGGGTTTTTTCTTTGTATCCCAAACAATTCTTCTGGCAGTTTTGGTTGAAATCTTTCTTGGTCTACCTGACCTTGGCTTGGTATCAAGAGATCCATGAATTTTCCAGTTCTTAATAAGTGATTGAACATTACTGACTGGCATTTGCAAGGTTTTGCATATCTTTTTATGTCCATTTACATCTTTGTAAAGTTCCATTACCTTGTTATGCAGGTCTTTTGACAGTTCTTTTCTGCTCCCCATGGCTTAGTATCTAGTCTACTCAGTGTATCCACATGAGAGCTAACAAACTAATTGAAGATTCATACACAGACACAAATTGATTTAAAAAATATGTAGGAAGTTCGCCTTTAATTGCCATTTTCACCTGTGTGTGTCACATTGTGTGCCTGTAACAAGGCCAAACAATCAAGGGTATGACAAACTTTGGATCAGGGCCATTCGGGTGATTTCTGTTGCCATTATGATTTAAAAAGGAGCCAAACAAATATTTGATAATACACTTGATAATAAATGGCTTCACATGATCGCTAACCTTGCATGATCAGTCCTATTTTCCAATTCACTGCCAGTCTCCTAATTTCTGCCTTATGCAAACGTATGAGTGCAACTTTAGCTCCCCGACCAGGCCCCAAATCAACTTCTGCCAAGTGTATTGGAACTGAAGGAATAGGAACCACATGAGACTAATTAGACAGTCGGTGTGATCTACAGTCTGCTTCAGAGTGGTAACCAATCAGGTATGTTGTTTCTTTTTTTTTAAGAACAAAGAGGTGTGAGTATTGCAATTGTAAAATGCCTGTGAGAATGTTCTTGTAATTTTGACACTTGACATGCATTGCACATCGTTCTGAGTGTTTCCTCTATACATTAACTGAGTGGCGCAGTGCATTTACTCTCATCGCTGTAAAGTGTGTATAGTCAGTCTTACAAAGGTACATTCACATTCATTAACTGACTAACTCATTGACTGGGTTTTTTCTTTGGTCCTTTTTACAAGACCTGAGCTGTTGTTCAAACCTATCCATCTGTGACAATCCCATCGCATGTTGCTTCATCGTGTTTATAGGTCGTGGAACTTGTTCATGTGCTTTGCCAATTAATTTCTGCGTATTTGCACGACATTCATGACTTTCATGTGTGAAATTTAGTTGAATTTAATTTATAATCACATCTTTGTTTCTCAAAATCTGTGGTTAGTAAATAAAGCTATCCAATTTTTGGCCTAGGTTGGTCCAATGATCTAAGCCATTACAGCATCTGTGTGAATCTGTCAGACTGCTATACCAGAAACAAAATAGCCTTTCCAAACTGGACGTGAGACTGAGCTCTAAAATTCTTTGCCTTCACTTCAGTTCATGAATCCGTGCACAAATTCAAGGCACCCAGTTCCCAGACACTGAAGAAACAATAAAACATCACTGAATCTCCACCGTATTTCAATATGGAAAAGGTTATTTTCTTTAAAGGCAAATTGTTTTCTGTCAACACAGAGATGGTGTACTTCACCAAAAGACTCGAATTAGGTCTCTCTTTCCACAGGATATGGTCCCAGAAGGATTGCTCAGGTGTGCTTTTGCAAATTGCAGTCAGGCTTTCATAGGTCTCCTTCTCAGCATTGGGTCTCCTACCATGCAATCCCCTTTTACTGAGTGGGCAAAGGATGGTTTGAGTTGAAACTATCTTACTTTGGGTTTGAAGGTCAGTTTGAATCTGTGTGGCAGTTGATTTGAGGTGCTTTCTCAACCATTCAAACGATCCTTCACTGCAATCCCCTATTTAGTTATCTTACCGGCCACATCTAGGATGGTTAGCTATTGGCTAACAGTAACATCAATGTCTCTGGAAGTCTACTTGTGGCCTTGACTTGTTTCCTCAATTTTCTCCAACTGATTGGCAAGCCATGACAAATGCCCTTCCTTGCCAGCTTTTGTACACGTCTTACTTTGATAATGACTGGCTTACATGAAAGCCCACTCTTCATAAGATCTCGCTATATATTCCTAAAATGTATGTTCAAACACCAGCCGACAGAGTTCGATGCTTCCCTCAGAGTTCCATCAGTAACATGTTACAATGTGGGCTGTCCTATCAAATGGGCACGCGCCAGGGGCTGGCTTGGATTCACAGTGAGTTTAAGGTCCCACGGGTTTGATGGGAAAGTCATGAACTGCCGCCACCGAGGTTGTGAACCAGTGAACATCATTCAGAATGTGGAAATGTCACTGGCCTAGGGCACACCATTCCACCGAGCGAACTGGTCAGGTCCAACAGAACGTAGAACACACCGCAACCACTCACTCGCACATGTACTCCGACACACGCACACACACACACACACAGTTGAATGTTACATTTTCATTTTCTTGAGCTGTTAAATGTTTTTGAAACACATTCAAATGTTTTTAACACATTCACATCCGGTTTGTTTTGTACGCCCTGTATAGTATTTTGTAATATTTCTGACAAATGTCATTAAGCTGGCAGCCACGGATAGCTTATAAAATGGCCTAGAGAACCATGGAGGAAAAATGAAAACGTCCCTCATTTGAATTGGAGTTGTAATGAAATGTATTACTGTATCTGCCCGTGGTGGAATACCAAATCATGAGCGCTGAAACATTGTGACCTTCATGTGCAGATGTTTAATTGAAATCAGGTAATGACATGCAATGGCATAAACTTAGTAATGTCTCCTATAATTGGCTCCTTGAGGCAATTCATGAAACACTCTTGGCCTTTTTTAAATCTAGGAAAGTCATGTGCTCATGCACAGCAATGACATTTGGAGAGACACCGAAGGCCAGATGCAGTAAGTTTGAATTACATTAGTTTTAAAGCAGCTAATTCTTCTAACTGTGTGCCGTATATTGATATATGTATTTCTGCTCAAGATCCACGAGACACATTTTGTTCAGGTTTCCTTAACTTTTATAATTTTAACATTTGTCTGCTTATGGATTATACAGTATAATCCATCAGATATTTTCACACTGTTAAAAAGTCCATATCAATACTGCCTTTGCATGAATCATATAATGACATGCATTATTCCATCAACTGAAGTGGAGTAGAAAAACTCCACAGCACAGGTATCTTGCAATATACAGTGGGGAGAACAAGTATTTGATACACTGCTGATTTGGCAGGTTTTCCTACTTGCAACGCATGTAGAGGTCTTTAATTTTTACCATAGGTACACTTCAACTGTGAGAGACGGAATCTAAAACAAAAATCCAGAAAATCTAATTGTATGATTTTTAAATAATTAATTTGCATTTTATTGCATGACATAAGTATTTGATCACTTACCAACCAGTAAGAATTCCGGCTCTCACAGACCTGTTGGTTTGTCTTTAAGAAGCCCTCCTGTTTTCCACTCATTCTGCAATCATACAATGTGACTGTTGGTACCAGTATCCAGACCTAGAGAGCAGAAACCATGACAAGATATAAACAAAATGTATGTAATTGCAATAAACTGAAGAAGAATTAACTTGAGTACGATAAAGTAGGGTACAGCTAAGTACAGTATAGTGCACTGAAGAACAGCTCTATTTAGATTTATTTTGGTCAACGGTACAGTATGTCAAGGTTGGGTTCTTGGCTGGTTACAGACCAACGGCTGACTAAACTTAAAAATTGAGATTAGCGCCTCCTGTGTTGTCACAACAGCCATTATGGCACAGACAGAAATGAGAACTACTGTATACATTACTTTTCGATTTAGAAATGTTTTACAGTTTGTCGATTTACGTTTTTTATTGAATTTGTTTTTAGCATTGTACACATTTTCGGTTGAATCAACCATGAATATGTACTCAATTCCGAATGAAAATGTACTGCAAATTCCCCCCACAAATCCACACATACAGGATTCATTTTAGGAACTGAATGCATTCGTGGAAGTTGTGTTTGACAGAATAATAGTTAAATGGTTGCAATTGGTGCAAATATGTCCATGGATGTGTGACTGTCATAATATCCATCCCCTTCTGTAGTCCAACATATTACATGTTTAGCACATTTATATCAAATATAAACCAAACCAATTATATATATTTTGTAACACATCGCCTCACAACAGAGGTTGACATTATATTTCTCCCATGGCCTTTTGTCAAACCCACACAAACAGGATTATTTAAACACAGAAATGTGAACACCGGACACTGATGTCCATCTGTATTTGTGCGTGATGGCTTGTGCTTTTGTATGTTTTTGATGATTGTTTCTATTGGTGCAGTAGACCTCCACCTCTCTTCTCATCCTCTCCCTTGTCATTGCTCGCTAGACCTCCACCTCTCTTCTCATCCTCTCCCTTGTCATTGCTCGCTAGACCTCCACCTCTCTTCTCATCCTCTCCCTTGTCATTGCTCGCTAGACCTCCACCTCCCTTCTCATCCTCTCCCTTGTCATTGCTCGCTCGCTCTGTTCATCTCTCTGTTATTTCATTTCTCATCTCACTCTGTGCTCTGTCTGTCTTTTTCTGTCTCTCTCCATGTGATGAACTCAACCTTGAGGAATATCCTGCGGTATTGTGTCCTAATATAGGATAATGATAAAGCGGATCTGTGGAGGTTTACTTGTTGTAAGTTTAAAATGTACAGCGATTCTAGCTCTGAATTTGTTGAAGTAGTCCCACACACCCCTGCCACTTCTTGGCACTCCAAAGAGTGACTTCTAAAACACCAATGCAACAATAATCAAAGTGCTGGACTAAAAACAAAAATAAATTATTCCCTCGACGTGGAAACCATTTATTTGGATACATGTATAATTTCAGAGACAACTTTATTAACCCAAACAGCTGACGCTAATTGAAGCATATATCAGCGTCTCTGTTTAAAACATGAATACACAGATGAGCGTGCTTATTGTGATGAATGTGTCAGTTTAGAGAAAATCGGTTTGTACACGAGTAGTCGTTCTTATGTTTACGTAAGGGTGATGAATGTAGCCGGTGGATTTTAGAAGGCGTTTAATAACGGCTAGTTGTGTAATATTGTTTGGGAATTTGCACCCCACATATCTATTTTTTATATATTATATCCATATGTAAATGTGACTTCAGCCCTGTCTCATAACGACAGCCCACGCGGATTTGGGCGGGTTGAAGAATCCAGGCCTCACTCCTGTTCTGCTCTTACCCAGAATGCTCTTCCAACGAGGACGTCGCGTGGGTCAACGTGTAGAGGGGCCCGCTCACTCATCTGTCAACCGCAGTCCGTTTGGCATGCACCTGTGCCACCTGAGGGAGTGACTCAGACCCAGGTGAAGGAATCCCCCGTGGCGAATGTCTCCCCGTTCCCAAGGCAATGCCGACCCATTTGCATTACCTGCGGAGCTGAAACCTACACTGTCACGACCAGCCTTGTGATAGCACAGAGCACACCCAGGAGACCAGAAAGGCATTATGGGGAGAAAAGGATGAGTAGTAAGTTGTATCTTTTTATCGCTTTTGAAAAAACAGCCGCTGTCTGAATGGGGGTGTGGTGGATTTTAATACGCGCCCTGCTTAGCCCTCAGGGATGTTAAACCTGAGGAATCCGCTGCAGGAGACGATTAACTGGAAGACCAGAATCCTCCTTTTTAAGTCGGAAAAGAGACTGGGGGGCAATTAAAACAGTGATGTATTTTACTCTACTGCTCTGAGAACGATCAAACTTGAATGAGACAGACTAGGCCATACGAGAAGAAGCACATCTGTCCCTTGATTTGTAACTTTTTTTTTCCTGTGTTTACATGTCGGCTCACAATTTGGAGCTTAATCCAAAAGTGTTGGATCATCACCTTTGCTCCCGTGCCAGGTCAATTGTAAGCCAGGTTCAAATGTCATACCATTTTCAATTATCATACGGTAACATACATATTTATGCATGACTATTCAGTCCATCTCAAAGAATCTGAGCTCAATGATTGTGCTGAGATTTAATGTATGTATTTAATTTTTTTGTTCGAAAATAGTGCTTATTGTTAAAAGGATTTATTTTTACTTCTTCAACAAGAATGCTCAGTGGAGTATAAGAGAAATACAGCCTTTTTCACCTCGAAATAACAAACACCTGCCAATAAATGTGCAAATAGTAAGATATTTGGCTTTATCTTAATGTATTCCAACACATGTTGCTATTGTGCTGTGATGAAAACTATTGTGTTTGATTGTGCTGTTTTGTTTATTTACACATGATGCTATAACTTAAGGGTTTAACCTGTAAGAATATGACTAGGACCCAGATGGTGGAATGGTTATCTACGCAGAACTTCATTTGTTATTTCCAAAATGCAGTAGTCAGGCTGGCAAAGGTCTGTACACAGGAGAGAAGAATGGCGAAAGACACAAAATCAGACAGGCTCAAAACAGGGTCAAGAATTAATAGACTGGAAGGCTGGTCAGTACATAGGAAGGCAATACATGACGAGAACTATCAAGAACGTCATAGTATGTCGTGCAAAACAAAACAATAGTTCACAAAGAAACAGGAGCATCAAACTGAACTAAATAGGGCAAACTAATGAGAACCAGGTGGGTGAAGAGGTGATCAATATTCAGGTGATTGGGAACCGGGGAGTGAGATGTGTTCACGTGGAACGGGAAGCGCGCTGTAGGCTGGAGGCAGAGGATTTGAAGGTGGACTGGGCGGCCATCTCACATAATCTCATTTCCTATACATTTTGCCATGGTGTAAAGAACAAAACATATGCTGTATTTTGACTTATCTAATGCAATTCACATTTTGCCATGATGCTATAAGAATATTTTTTTTATCATTTTCTGCTATTGTACTGTAACAATCTTTGCATGAAAGCTTATATTCCTGTAATTGTACACATTCTGGAATCTGTCTTTAATTACATTCCTAACAAATGGTACCCCAACAAATTCTAACCGGGCAACAATATAAAAGCTGGGTGCTATGTCCTGCTCAGAATCATAATCCGAACAGGTTTTATTACCAAGTAGGTTTCACAACAAGCAAGGAATTTCTGGCTGTTGGTGCAACAATCCATACAAAAGGAATACAGGAATAAAGAAAAAGTAGCCTGTGCATTAATAAATACAAATACAAAAATTTTGTATGTTATGTGCAAGATTTTGTGCAGTTGAGGGTTGTTTATTTAGGTGGGGAGGGGTAATAGATTTGTCCAGTTGAGGGTTGTGTGTATGTGGGGAGGGGTTATAGATTTGTCCAGTTGAGGGTTGTGTGTGTATGTGGGGAGGGGTTATAGATTTGTCCAGTTGAGGGTTGTGTGTATGTGGGGAGGGGTTATAGATTTGTCCAGTTGAGGGTTGTGTGTATGTGGGGAGGGGTTATAGATTTGTCCAGTTGAGGGTTGTGTGTGTATGTGTGGAGGGGTTATAGATTTGTCCAGTTGAGGGTTGTGTGTATGTGGGGAGGGGTTATAGATTTGTCCAGTTGAGGGTTGTGTATGTGGGGAGGGGTTATAGATTTGTCCAGTTGAGGGTTGTGTATGTGGGGAGGGGTTATAGATTTGTCCAGTTGAGGGTTGTGTGTATGTGTGGAGGGGTAATAGATTTGTCCAGTTGAGGGTTGTGTGTGTATTTTGGGAGCGGCTATATTCAGTTTGGTGCCAGGGGCATGTTCATGAGGTCTAATGTTGTAGGAAAGCTCTTGTGGTGGGAGGTTTTATTCCAGATAGACATCAGCCTTCTGCCAGAGGGGACAGCATTGTATAGTACATTTCCGGGGTGAGTTGGATCAGCCCCAATCTTTCCCTCTCGCCTCCGCATCTGCCGCATCTGTAGATTGTGTAGAGCTTGCAGATGGCAGCCAATCACCCTCTCTGCAGAGCGGATGATGCGTTGCAGACTGCCCTCATCCTTGGCAGTGGCTGCAGTGTACCAGACTGTGATGGAGGAGGTCAGGATCGATGCTGTGAGTGCAGTGTTGAAATGCAACAATGTAGTCAGCCTGTTGAACTACTGCTGCCGCAGGAAGTACATCCTCTATTGTGCTTTCTTTGTCAGACAGGTGATGTTCAGCTCCAACATGAGCTCCTGAGTGATGGTGGTGCCCAGAAAGCAAAATAACTCCACAGAGTTGACAGGGGAGCCAGCCTGGGAGATGGGGGTAAGGGCAGTTGGGTTTCTCCTGAAGTCCAATATCATCTCCACTGTCTTTAGGGTGTTGTGCTGCAAGTTGTTCTGACTGGACCAGGACACCAGATGGTCAATCTCCCAACTGTCGGTGGACTCGTCTCCATCAGAAATAAGTCAGATATGGATGGTGTCATCCACAAAAATCAGGAGCTTAACAGAATGGTGACTGGAGGTGCAGCTGTTGGTGTACATGGAGAAGAGTCAGGGGGACAGGACACAACCTTGGGGAAGAGTCAGGGGGACAGGACAGAACCTTGGGCGAAGCCAGTGCTGATGGTCAGGGGGTGAGACAGGTGCTTCCCCCTGTTGCTACTGTTGGACAGGAAGGCAGTGATCCACCTGCATGTGGACTCGGGCACTCCCAGTTGAAATTATGTTGGAATTATGGTGTATGTATCCGGAACTGAAGTCCACATACAGGATTCTGTCGTTGGTTCCAGGGGAGTCCAGATGGTGGAGGATGAAGTGAAGAGCCAGTCGTCCACAGACCTGTTGGCTCTGTAGGCAAACTGCAGTGGGTCTAGTAGAGGGTCGGTGATGGTCTTGAGGTGAGACAGTTCATAACGACAGAGGTCAGGGCAACGGATCTGCTATCGTTAAGTCCTGTGATCCCTGGCTTCTTGGGTACTGGGATGAAGATGGAAGACAAACCAGGATGTAGAAGGTCTCCAGTGAGTTGTGCTGATATGTGTGCGTGCAGAGTTACAGTTTATCACCACTGTTAGCGATTCATTGAAAAATCTGTGGATAAATTGGTCATCGATGTTTACTTCTTTGAACAACTTTATTTGAAAACTTATTTTTGCTAGCATGAGCATGATTTTAGCAAAGATTGACATAAATTCAATGGATGCAGGCACTAACCTAGGGAAGATATTAATGGTTTCTAGCCAAATATTCGAACTTGAAGTGATGTTACTAGTTGACAAAATCTAAGGTCTGGTTGATATACCAAAGCTGAACAAATGCATACACTATGCGACTTTTCCGCGAATCCGCGGAGTGAGATTTAGCTGGGTTAAGAGATGCCTTGGTTCTGCTGAGGTATAACTTTTCTTTAGCCTGCTCTACATGCACCACGTACACCAGACAGCATGGAGGCAGTTGTGTGGGTAAAAAATTACGCGCTTAGGTTATACTGTGGACTATACAAAGGAACTGCATGAAGGGAAGGAAGTATATTACTTTGGTGAGATTGTTGCAGCAACATTGCCTACTGACTATCGATATGTGTAAATTAATTGATTTCTACATTCATGATACGTAGTTAATGTACGTTTCTCTAGTTCCATTTCAGGTTACCTTGGTGTGGGTTTTTTTTCTTCCAGGAAGACAAGCAAGGCATCACACCTCATGATTTTGCCATGTTCAATTTATGATTACGGTATTGCCTTGTTGTAATTGCATCCCAGAAGATTCAGGAGTCCCTGAAATGGCGCATATCATCTCAACAAGACAATCCAATTCCTACTGCATTGTTCGCTTAACCAGGAAGTATTTTCCAGTACACACCAGAGGAGAGCACATTCTCAGGCCAACAACCACAACTGAGCTTGCAGGCGACTGACCTACTACGTGTTGCTTCCAGAACACAATGAGACAAGGCTGTCGTCATGGGATATCTGATTAGTGCAGCAACCCTGGCCGCAGTGAACTAGCAGTTTGGCGAGGTAGTGACTGCATAATTCTGTGTTTCTGCTTGTTTTGTTTCAGCTTGACAGGCACCATTCTGCTGTAGGCTTGATAGACAAATAAATCTGAGAATGTGCACACAAAGGTAGACAACTTTGGCTATTGTGAGGTACTAGCATCTAACAATTGTATTGAAATGTATAAAACATGCATATTACCATGGGCAAATAAGTCATATGATGGTATTGGAATGAAGATTGCCTTTCTGTTAAGCGGTTTTCCTTTAGGTGTGACGCATCATTTCTTTATATTTGCATTTTAGTCATTCCACCGATGCTCTTATCAAGAACGACATTGAGCTGTAAGTGCATGCATTTATGTATTTTTATTTTCATGCTTATGTTGAACGGAGCGGCTGTAGTTGTCAGACAACCATTCAAACTGCAATTACAATAATTCTCCATTGCACACATGCTTGGTATGAATGTTGGTGCTGGACAGGTTTTGCCTTCAGCCTTCATTGTATATTCAGCATTCATTCTTGAGTTTTTGCGTGAACACAGTTTAGTCTGGTTTTGTTGCAAGTCCACGATACTCACTTTTGTGTGCCGAACTGGTGACGGTCATATGTTTTGGTTACAAGAGTTATAATTAGGGAATTTTTGCCTTTCAAAGAAATTGGCGATACCAGAATCCTAGAGAGACTGAGATCAGGCAACACAAAGATGAATTGTTAAGTACAGACAAAGCAGGCCCGCATACACGGGGAGGGCAATGCCGAGCATTGCCACCCCAGATTGAATATATGCCCACCCAGTTTGTTCCCCCTAAACACTGCACATAGTATATTAATTAGATATGCTCCCTCAACGATAAAACACGCCCCCTCAGTCATTTCATCTGGGAGCTGTTCCTGAACTGTTTTGTACTCAACCCATATTTACTCATTGAAAGGTACTAAGGCACTGTACAGTGTTTTGGAAACACTAGCGTTGATTAGGCAAGCTATATCCTGATGAATTAGTGAGAGAATGAATTGCATTAGTCTCCCATAGAGATAGAAAGCACCAGCATGTGTGCACAGGACTTTTTCTTCATTCTCATAAAACACCTTTACAGCAGACGATCAGCAGTAAGTAATGATATCATCAATTATTTTATTTTTTTTACACTTTCTTCCGTAAGTCCTCAGAATGCCTTGGATAGTCCATCTAGAAAAGTAAGCATTGACAATGTAAATAATCAAAGACAATACTTGTTGCAAAGGACTCCCAAATCCATGAATACCAAATCAATCCCTTGTCCCTAACCCCCACACAACTGTGAAGACCTGAGTGGGTTGAATATGCATGAGTAATATGATGAAAACTCCAGCTGTTCAATGGGAGAACAAGACAGACCTACTGTTGCCCAGCATATGTGAGTGTTATACTGCCTCTAAAGCACGGGATGTCTCATGTTAGAGAAGAATGTTTGTTCTAACCCACATCTTTCTCTGTGTGAATGCCTATTCCTTTAAACATCTACAGCAGTCTTTTCTGTTGCAATGTTTAATCTCTTTAGAAACGTCTTTTATTAAATCTATGACAATTTATTTCCCCCACACCTCAGCACCTTGACCCTATCAGGTACACCAGAACTGAAATGCTAAATTCACCCATATTACCTCTGCCATGTCTCTGAGAATCACTCAGAGTATTGCGTAACAAGTAATGTATACATTTGTTCTCTCTACTGGAAAGTAATTGCCTTTTAGATTTTTGTGTGCTTAACACTGTTCTGTCCTATTTGGCCTGCATTATATTCAACAATATGTGCGCTACGCTACTCTAGCACTGAGCTAGGCCAATCTCATGTTGAGTGAAGGAGATAGGGGAACCTAAAAGGCAAGACAAACAATGGGAACAAAAAAGCCAGTGTATAGATTTTACCAATTTGCACATGAATTCAATAAAATTATTATTTGCTGCATAATATGAATTGCAAACAATCTCATTAGTAGAAATATGGTTAAAAAGATTAACCAGATTAACTACCCTATATGAATGTCTGTCATGTGGATTCTAAAGCTTGTGTGCATTGTAAAAAGAAACTTAGTCAAACTGGAAAGAATTGGAATTACAGAAATGAATCGTATGTCATGCTGGCTATGACAGGTATGACAAAAAACTAAAGATAGGACCTAATTCCAACATTTCCCTTTAATAATTTCCTAAACTAGGGAAAGCAGTCTTCTTCATTGGCCCCCGCTGTAAATAAGCAAACTTTTGGGGTGTTTTGTAATCATGCAGATATTACAAAACAAGCACAAAAGCTGCTGTGTTCAATACACATGTATCCAGATCAAAACTCCTAGCATGCAGCATGTCATTTGAAATACTCCCATCTCAGAAAATGAAGGCAGCAAAAATAGCCCTATAGCTCCAGGCTATTTGGTGGGAGAGAAGGTAATTATGGAGACCTGGTGTCCAAGTACACACAGCCATGTGTGTGTGGAAAGTATTTCATTACCGGTAAAACATTTCATTTGTTTGGCACAGTCCATTTTTATATCCGACTCACTACTTGTATAATATAGTCTATCTTGTGTGGTCTTAGCAAATTTTTTTTTTCAGGCCGGTTGCTAGCTACACACTAGCATAAGCATTTATTCATTTTAAAGCCATCATGATAAGGGGAGATTTTCAAGAAGTGAGAATGATTGAGATGAGGCAAAACATGTGTCATCTTGTACTTTATGTGAATAGTGATAGCTAACAGACACAAAAAGGTAAACAGTTGGACACGACAGCACTATACAATGCAAACTTGCATGAAACAAGTTTGGCTGTTTGACTATTAATGGGAAATCATGTTGATTTCTCCTTGCCTGTGTACAAAGCCCTCTGTCAGTCCATGTTAAAATGATGTTATTAATATGGAAATGTAGAACTACAATTTTGCTTCTGTTTGGTGCAGCTTTTATAAATCATATGAACTGACAATAACAACATCTGTCCCACCATTCTGTAGCCTTAAACCATTCAAGTATATGACACCTATGGGCAACTACATTTTCATCCTTAATTCAATATGACAGCCACAGTGTGTAACTTTAAAGCCGTATACTTCCATTTTATCGAAGGATTAAGAACATTTTTAGTACACAAAAAACATTTTTATTAGTACATTTATCTCCAAATGTTTGTTTTGACCCAGTAAAGATTCTCCAGCAACAAATACAGTGACAGCATTTTTGGGTCTTGATTGTCTGTCAATTAATTGATTTGTGAACACGCATCCTTCTTCACGTTTGTTTCTACCCTTGTATTTCTATTACTAGTGTTGGCTAAGTGCTGTGTGACCGAAATGCTCTTCATGCATTTGCGTTATGAAAATAAAATAAAATGTTTTGTGGCCCCTCAGAGACTGACACATTCAGTAGACAACAATGTGCGTCACTGAAGCATTTCTGCCCGCCTGCGTTTGTCCTTGAAGTCTATACTCCATCATCCTTAGCGTGCCCTTTTTCCTCTGGATCTGATAGCTTAATGCTGTCCATGATGGAAGATGTTTCACCACGGTCTGGCCGGAAGATGATGATGACATTATCAGACCTTAATTTTCTATTCTCTTTAAAGAAAGATAAGGATTCCGAGTGAATGTCAAACGGTTGCTCCCACACGCACTTAGCCCAGGGAGGGCTTAAAAAATCGGTACGTTATGGAACCAGAAAAGAGGAACTCCTCGAAAGCGAGTCATTTGTTTGTCAGATTAGGGCCCAATCATCATCCGACAAAACCTCAAAAGCTGCGGCGATAAGCGGAACTGTTTAAGTGGGTCTAAACAAACCACAAAATCATCATTTTCCTCTGTGAATTTGAGGTTATTTTAGACATTTTGTATTTGTTAAGAGTTATTAGTATTTATAATGGCGCTCAGAAACCAAATACAAATTAAAGCTCTCGACTTTGTTTTTCTTTAATTTCTAAACAGCTTCAAACACAAACATTTTAGACTTACTGCTTGTGTCCACAAAACCTGCACTATAAAGAGCCTCCAGTGTCTCCATTTAAAAACATGTTTTATCTAATCAGGCTTCACACAGGTGACTTTTTGTCCGTTTTCCTGCAGTGAGAAGCCACATGACGCTGAACAATTTCTTCCAAATCCCCCAGTATTATAGGTGACATTAGGCATCACTTTTTGCTCTTTTCTCAGGTATAGGCAGCTACGCATTTATTTTTCACTGTCAGTCCTGTCATACCTGGGTGACCCAAAGCTTCTACCCAGAACTAGAGAGAAGACTGTGGAGACTTAATACTGGAGTGGTTCTATTTGAACTCATTCAGGCGGGCTGTAATGCACTTTTGAAATGAGTGCTCTCTACCTTGGAATTGATGGATGGATAGCTGGATGGGAGCCCGAGGTGGTTCAGGGAGAGAAAGACATCATTGTTGTTCATTCTGTTCCTTGGCTTGTGCTGGGTTATTCAGCTCTGGCTGGAGGTCTGACACACCTCTCAGCAACGAGGACCCAGAGGTTTTTTGACACATGGTTATCCATGTGTTGCCCCTTAGGGCCATGCTATTATCACAGATCTTTTTGCCTTTTGTTGCATTCAGGAAACATTACGTGCACTCGTGTGAGAAATTACATTTAAAAACTTTTTTTAAATTATCGTACATATTTCAATATTTATTTGAATATTACTGGAAGATGGTGAATGCAACTTCTTAGGAAAGTTATTAGAAATTATTGGATATGATGGTAAATATTGCTCAAAGAAGTCTTTATAAACCTGAGTAATATTCTGAATACAGGTGCTGGTCATATAATTAGAATATCATCAGAAAGTTGATTTATTTCAGTAATTCCATTCAAAAAGTAAAATTTGCATAATGTATACGGTCATTCCACACAGACTGATATATTTGAAGTGTTCATTCATTTTAATTTTGATGATTATAACTGACAACTAATGAAAACCCCAAAATAAATATCTCAGAAAATTTGAATATTGTGAAAAGGTTCAATATTGAAGACACCTGGTACCACACTATTCAGCTAATTAACTCAAAACACCTGCAAAGGCCTTTAAATGGTCTCTCAGTCTAGTTCTGTAGGCTACACAATCATGGGGAAGACTGCTGACTTGACAGCTGTCCAAAAGACGACCATTGACACCTTGCACAAGGAGGGCATGACACAAAAGGTAATTGCTAAAGAGGCCGGCTGTTCACAGAGCTCTGCAAGCACATTAATAGAGAGGCGAAGGGAAGGAAAAGATGTGGTAGAAAAAAGTGTACAAGCAATAGGGATAACCGCACCCTGGAGAGGATTGTGATACAAAACCCATTCAAAAATGTGGGGGAGGTTCACAAAAAGTGGACTGCAGCTGGAGTCAGTTCTTCAAGAACCACCACGCACAGACGTATGCCAACAGGACTTGGCACCTGCACACAGTGACAAAGCTACCAGTACTTGGTTTAAGGACCATGGTATCCCTGTTCTTAATTGGCCAGCAAACTCACCTGACCTTACCCCTATAGAAAATCAATGGGGTATTGTGAAGAGGAAGGTGCGAAACACCAGACTCAACAATGTAGAAGAGCTGAAGGTCACTATCAGAGCAACCTGGGCTCTCATAACACCTGAGCAGTGCCACAGACTGATCAACTCCATGCCATGCTGCATTGCTGCTGTAATTCAGGCAAAAGGGGCCCCAATTAAGTACTGAGTGCTGTACATGCTCATACTTTTCATGTTCATACTTTTCAGTTGGCCAACATTTCAAAAAATCAATTTTTTGTATTGGTCTTAAATAATGTTAATTTTCTGAGATACTGACTTTGGGTTTTCATTAGTTGTCAATTATAATCATCAAAATTAAAAGGAAGGAACACTTGAAATATATAAGTCTGTGTGGAATGACTGTATACATTAGGCAAGTTTCACTTTTTGAATGGAATTACAGAAATAAATCAACTTTTTGATGATATTCTGTGCAAGGGTCAACTGGCAGAACCTGCACAAACTTGAAATACAAGGGCGCAAAGAATGGAAGCAAACATCTGCTCTCAAAACCTGTTGACTAGACAACACCTGGGTTATGAAAAATATAAAATGACCCAATCAATAAAGGGAGAAAAGGGATGAGGGAGAAATTGAAGGTGAAATTAAATGAAAATGGATTCTGCATCAAGACAACGATCTCAAACACTTGAGGAAATCCACAACTGAATGGCTCAAGGAAACAAACAAATGCAGGATTAATCGTTTTGCAGTATAAACGTTATCCTTTTACATTTAAATATGTAAAAAATAAGCTTTTCTGTGTGTGAAAGATGTTATTGTAGGCCAACATTACTATGGTGTAGGAGTAAACCAGATTGAGTATGTGGGAAGAGTTCAACACAGTAAGTTTACATAGAATTCTTTTGTGTTGCACTATGTAAGCAAGCAAGCAAGTTTTTTATATAGCACAATTCATACATAGAAGCATTTCAATGTGCGTTACACCGAAAAAGAACAAATATAAAAACACAATAGCATTTCAACAAATGAAACATAGAAAAGAATACATAGAGTAAAAACTATTTAAAAACATATCAAGCTGTAATTTGAATCAGTGTGGTTACGTTTAAGCGGTCAGCCATAGGTGCATGAAAAGAGAAATGTTTTTAATCTGGATTTACAGAAAACCTCCCGTTGGAAGGTCTTGAAAACCTCCCCTCCCCTTGGAAGGTCTGAAGACCTCCCCTCGACAGGTCTTAAGAACTCCCCTCCCCTTGGAAGGTCTGAAGACCTCCCCTCCCCTCGGCAGGTCTGAAGAACTGCCCTCCCCTTAGAAGGTCTGAAGACCTCCCCTCCCCACGGCAGGTCTGAAGAACTGCCCTCCCCTTGGAAGGTATGAAGACCTCCCATCCGAAGGTCTGAAGAACTCCCCTCCCCTTGGAAGGTCTGAAGACCTCCCATCACTTGGTCTGAACCACCCCTCGGAAGGTATGAAAACCTCCCATCAAAAGGTCTATGGGGAGAACTTAATGTGCCTGTGCTGTATTTTTTTATTTCATTTGTAAATCATTGCTTTATAGCTAATCAATATATTTTGGTTATGGTCTGAGTCACTTATGTTACTTAAGAATATTTTAATTGTTCAGCGGATCTCAAACCTTTTTTAGGACACAGCTGTAGCTGAAGTTCTCAAAGGTGTTTGGAGAAGCCTGAACAGCCACCACGCATAGCTCAGCCACAGACGAACCCAGACAGCACAGGGAGCTACAACACCCCTGGACCATGGGGAGTTAGGCTCGTGACCCTTGCACAAATATGCCATATAAATGGTGCCCGTGATCCGTCGGGACATTGCTTAGGAAACTCCCTGTCACACGTCGGCCAAGCGAAATGCTTGGAGGACAATGGCCCAGACATGCTGAAAATGAACCATTGGTCAGGGTCCTGGAGCCTTGCATAAGGGGGACTGTCCTGTGTATTTCATATCTAATTCCATATATTTTTCCGGTGTGCTATGAATTATTTGAAATGAGACAATGACATAATGTTTCCGGGTCGACGCTGTTGCCGTTGAGATGCATTTGGGATCTTTTACACATCAGTCCAGTTTCACACTGTCACAACAAAGGCACTGACATATTTTTATTCTCCATATATCTTTCAATTAAGTATTGTTGCACAAGCTGCATTATTATTTAGGCTGCGTGGAGTTTTGAAATGCATTGGATTTTGAAAGACCTGTGGTATAAGTTAGAAAAAATATGATGTAATGTAGAATTCTTTACAACACACAATTTATCTGACTTCTGTAGAATTACCTGTACACTTATGGGCATGTTGTGATTCATTTGCATGAAATAAGTTTGAAAAAATATGACATAACGTAGAAATCTTTCCAACTCATAATGTACCTGACTTCTGTAGAATTACCTGTACACATATGGGCATAATGTGATTCATTTGCATGAAATAACTCCATCCAACCAAACTTATTATGCTCCCCCAAATATAATTTGTAACTGTGGCTTTCAGAAACACATTTGACATTTACTTCTTCATGATTGATGTCTCCTACAATGCTAAAAAGTCAGAAATGCCTGAAGCATGGCACCCTTTCTTCCCACTGCTGGTTTGTCTTTGAAACTATGCATGATAGATGCTGGTTGGACACTGGATGGAACCCCAGATGTTCTTTAACAAGTTGGAGTGCCAGTAGGTGGCGCACTTCTCTTGTCTATATATGAAATCATTATGCCCCAGGGCAATGAATGGGACACAGCCTGGTCGAGGGCTCCTGCATTTTAAATTAGGAACTCATTAGGAACTGGTTATCCACAACTTCCTGTTTCATCTGGATATAAATATGAGTTGACACACAAACCAAACCCCATTATACATGAACATGGGGAATGTCAGAGGGCACAGATAAATAAATATTGATTAAAATAACACTTAAACAACAATACCAAAGTCCACTATAAGGGTAATACTGTTTGAACAATTTTAACTGAAGAGTAAGAATTCTATAATTTTCTGAGAGCAAGGTCGATCTGATTAACAACAGCGAAGTTTTTCAAACCTTTTTGTGCCATTGTAAGCTGGAGGGCATTGTAAGCTGCTCTGGATGAAAGAGTTAGATACTTTTTTATATTTATTTTGTTGTCTGACCTGCAGGTTGCCATGTTCTCTTAATTAAATATCCAGAATGTTCTATCCCACTGTTGAATATTTACACTGTTGAAAACGACATTATGTTATGCTGTACTATTGTGTTTTGTTATGTAGAAAAACTGTAATCAGTGGGATATTTCTGACATTCAGCTTTGAACAAAATTAATTTGACAAGTACCCTTCACAAAATAAACTATTTGGGAAGCCGTGGACTGTTTGGTATGGCAATAATAATTTATTTAAGTTTTGAAGTGCTTTTCAAAGACTCTCAAAGTGCTCCTAGAGCAAAAAAAACAAATAAGCAATATATCAGGACAGGTCAGCTAAATAATGCTGAGTTTCTGAGTACTGCGTCCTACGAATATGAAGAGGGTCAGGTCATGCCTTGAAAGGGAGAGAAGTGGTCAGAGAATGCAGATGATCTTGTAGAAGGCAGTCTAGGAAATATCCTGATCTTGAAGATTTAATCCACTTCTTTTCTGTTCTGTGTAGCACCCACTTGGCTGATGCGTCAGCCACAATGGGTGGGAGAAACACAAAGATCTGAATAGGAGCCAATTTTCCTCAATATTGAAGCATCTCTTATTATTATCTTATTTCAGGCAACTCCAAGTAAAGTTAAAAACACCCAGAAAAAAATATATCCAGAGAGCAATGTCTGTTTTGAATTTACAGTTTAGTAAGATAATGGTCTTTTTAGATACTTTTAATATACTTTTAATAATATCGTTTTAATAGGTGCCTGTAATTCTCTGGCCCTCAGTGTGGCCTTCCATGTAAACTGGTAAAAATTGCAATTCAAACATAAATATTACAAAGCTATAAAATATGATTCTACAGTGGATATCAAAGTATACTGACACTTTTATTAAAATATGCTGTTTCTCTTGATGCTACAGCATGTTTGCTGATCCCAGGACCTTCCGGAGGCAGCCAACAGGGCATGCTAATATATATTTTTGGTGCCAGAAATGTATAAATTGGTCAGACCATTAAACATTTCCCACATGGCTAATATAGGCTACATTTGTGCTTTTCTAAATGTATAAGGGCTAGGATGTAATTTTTATGAAAAATGACAGTTCAGGCTTGTGGAGAATACGCACAATTGTTGCAATATGCAGGGAGTTACCATTTCCAGACATAAATTCCTGCATATCCATTGAGCTCTTGGCAACCGGCATGAAAAATGTTCTCCTTGCTCTGTCAACTATTTTGGAGGGATGTCCTGATCTTTGTAATATCCCAGTCGTGCCATCTTGCCTCCATTTAATGTTGGTCTTCATTATGTTCCATGACACATAAAATGCCTACAAATTATTTTATTTCCTGCCACTGGCCTGCAACTTGCAATAATACGATCCTGTAAAAATGTTTAGGGTTTTAAGGACCATGGCTACAGGAACATTACAAATACAGAAAAACACATTAAAATTGAAAATATATTCATTGCTGAAAATACCTGTAATTTTTGTATAGCTTTTGCCCTCCTGTTTATTGTAGTACACAGTATATTATGCCTCAGTGTTTCAACTATGAAGTGCAATAATGAAAATGTACAATCTGTGTGGAAGCCTGGATGAGACACACTCCATGAAGAAAAAGGTGAAATTTCCTGCTACAGTGATTCTGTGATAATTTTCAGTCTGAGGAAGGCTTTGAAGCGTGACCTTACTGGAGCTTTGTGACCCAATCAGGTCACCCTGACAAACCATCTGGGGATATAGCACTGCTCCATCAACATCCACAGTCTGGGATGCAGGGCCAGTTGTAGGCATTAGCAACATAAGCAGTCACTTGGGGCCTCCGTTGAGGGCCCCCAAAAGGCTAGAGCTTTTTGGGGGCCCCCCAAAAGGCTAGAGCAATTCTGATGTGCTCGAAGTACAATGACTGAAATGAGGTACTACTAATAGTTTCCATGATTAATAACTTATTTTTATGTCTTCATACATTCTTACAGTATATGTCCATAAAGCTGGAAAAAATATGATTTTCTGTGTTTTTATTTCAGATTGTATGGCAACAAAAGGTGAACTTCACCAAAGGTGAACATTTTGAAAGGGGGTGGGGACTATCTATACCCACTGTGTAAGCATTCATACAGCTCCGGAAAAAATTAAGGACCGGTGCACCTTTTTTATTTTCCAAAAATGTTGAAAAATAAAGTTTTGAGTGAGGAACAGAAGCGATAAATTTCCAGTGGTCTCATCATTTTAAGCCTTCTGTTCCTCACTCAAAACCTTCCTTTTTGACTTTTTTGAAAAAGAATTACATTTTTCCCCCCCAAAATTCTGGAGCAATAGATACTTTAATATAAGGTTTTTGAGACAATTATTCCTTTACCCAACAGAAGAGTCCACGAGGACAGCTCAGGTTATTCAGCAGACCTATGATGCTGCATTAATTATTAGAAAACTCTACAGTGTCCCTATTGTTTATTTCACTAGTTGTGCAACATTTCTATGCAGCGCCGACCTTGCATTACAAAAATACGAGATGTCAAATTGCACAACATCTACAATGAGTGTTCAGGTGTTGACATAACCGATGCCAAACGTTAAGGCATAGCAAGATACCTACATTTTCAAACAGTTTTTAAAGCAGCAACATCATATCTATAAAATTGTAACTTGGAAACAGGGCCTGGGCCATGTGTTTGCATCATTGCATCATCATTTTTTTATTGCTGAGAAAGATCATTTAAAGATTGTCCTTTAGTGAGGTAGTTTGAGAAACATCGCTAACTCCACATTTAAATGCACCTGGTGTAGTTTATTATTTGAGCTCAATGGTAAAAAAAAAAATCATAGAACCCTCAAATTCCATTCTGAACCTCGATGCCAATTCCACTGTGCTTTTTCACTCTAATCCTCTAATCTCTAACTGATTCAGACCGGGACACCAGTTGGGTGCAATTAAAGATCAGGTAGAACAGAAAACCATAAGAACACAGAGCCGTGGTATGAGTTGAACACCAACTGAATAGCAATCTGGGGGCCCTGGGCTGCATTGTCAGCAGTACAGGGCACACTGGCCCCCGGCAACGAAGGAAACAAACAACAATCATTGGCGCAGAAAATTGGCATACGATTCACACACTGTGAAACAAACGGTCCGAAGGAGTGCTGCGGTCAAATGTAGTGCGCAAAAGTGAATCGTGTGGCATTTAGTATGCAGAGCTGCTATTCTGGTGTTGGATGTGCTTTTCTTTATCCATCTGAAGGGCCCATTGGAAATCCGCAATGACAACACCCAGTGTCTATGTCCTCGTCCCAAATGCAACCTGTTCCCCCGTGTAGTGCACTGAGCTTGACCAGAGCCATGTGGTCACTGGTCAGTGCTAGTCAGTTGGTAATCTTCATTCTCTGGATGCACAAGTAACCCTCTTGGGCATATATCAACAGGCCTCTTGGTCAGCTCTGGACTACTCTCAACCTCCCCCATAATCTACTCATCGTAAAAGGAGAGAAATGGGGGGGGCGATAAAAATGGAAGTCGTCTTTGGGAAATATGCACACACACACAGGTAATATAGTGTGAAATGAAAAACGTATAAGAATAGATGAAAACACACTGAATCATGAATAATGAATCATTTTAATGATGTCTTACCTTTAAGCTGTTTAAACTGATGGTAAAAGTTTCCCACGAAAAAAAGGTCTGGATCCTGCATCAGGGGACTTTTTCCCATTGTTTCCACTTATTAGCCAATATTTGAGCGCAACATGGCATTCCTCTCTATTTAATGCAAGACTTTTCACCAGGGTCCAAAACAGGGCACCATTTGGGATGTACATTTTTTTTATTAGAGTATTTCATAAATTTTAAAGTAATTTTGCTCCAACCGTATGCAGAATGTTAATGAATTATGTAGAATAAGCCTTTGGTCATATATCAAGATTGGTTAGCACTCCCTCACTATTCCTCGGCAGCTATACAGTAAGTCATTAATTAAGCCTTGTCTTTTGAATATTAATCAAATAATACTGCCCTTTTGGTGAACCACATGTTTTAATTACGAGAATTTTGCTGAGTACAATAATTTTTCCTTTGATCATTAATAAATTAGTTTTAAACAATATTCCCCAATCTACTATTACAATGTCTTAGGGAAGTTTGTGTTATTGCATTTCACTTTACATTCCCCCATGCTTATCTCTACACAGGTTGGACCATGAGATATAAATATATATGTAATATATATGCCCACTCTTTTTTGCAAAAGCGCTCCAAATCTGTCAGATTGCGAGGACATCTCCTGTGCACGGCCCTCTTCAGATCACCCCCATAGATGTTCAATTGGATTCAGGCCTGGGCTCTGGCTGGGCCATTGCAAAACGTTAATCTTTTTCTGGTGAAACCATGCTTTTGTGGATTTGGATATGTGCTTTGTGTCGTCGTGCTGAAAGGTGAATTTTCTCTTTATCTTCAGCTTTCTAACGGACGCCTAAAGTGAACCAGCTGATTTATTTACTTTCAAGTATATCTGTTTGTATTCTGTCTAACACAGTTCCTTGCATTTTTTGCTGCCCATTGCATTATTTGTAAATAGGGAGGTCAAAGAGCAAAAAAGATGAGATATGGTTGACCCGCGGAACTCCGAGGTACCAGAACATATGACAAAGAAAAAATATGATAAATGACTGAGTGCATATCATCATATTGGTGTGGTGGAATGGAGAGCGTTAAATGGGTCTGAGAAAACTGCAATTCTACATGATGTTATATGACCTTATTCCTATCACACAAATGACCGAAATACGTGGCTACTTTGACGCTGGCCTTCTGAGAATCTGAGATCAGTAAAAGTGACTGTCTGGAATCAGTCATTTGCAGGCGTCTAGAGACAAGGGTCGGTTTCAAAATGTGTACTTGCCAGTCTGTGTTCTTTCTTTCAAGGGTGAACTTCAGAAAGCACCACGGGGAGCATAATGTCTAGTTTGGGAGAATGCAGAGCACTTAAAATCCGTCAAGATGGAAACATACTTGCAGTCACGTAGAAAGGAAACCGCATTGTCAGCACAGCTGGGTGCAGCCAGTATCATATTTGACAGACAGCTAGCTACGGGCTCTTTGTTGTTATTACGATAGATGGCTTCTTTTTTACATTAAATAGCGTGAAGTATATCCAATGTCAACTATGACATAACATGCTTTCAGTTTACACTGGCTACTGCATTGTGTGCTCTGCCATGCTGAATAAAAATGGACCAAGTAACATTTAGCGGAAAGTATTTGAAGAAGTATGTTCCAAGGTATGTTGGGTTTTCCGGATCTTTTGGGAAACGTACACATCATTAAAGTGCTATCCATTCTTTAACACAGCGTAGGTCACTTGCAGATTAATTATATACTTTGTTTTCGAATCAGTCGGCACTAATCTTATGAAGGCCATAAGATTGTGTGTATATCTCTCTTCCTGGCTAATTTGTTTGAGACCAGCCTGCCCTGATCCGATAAAAGAGGTACAGTAAATAGGTTTTGGAACAAAACAGTCATGGAGCATAGTTGCCGCCTAAGGTTCACCGCTTTGGAAGGGCACATGGTGATGTTCTCATGATAGCAACATGGCACGTTCATTCTCTCGGCGGTGTGATAAGAGATGTTCAGCATGGCCTTGAAACGGCTGTATGAGCATAAGAGGCAGCCGCATGGAGACGAGATTGCGACACATGCAATCTTTGTCACTGATCGCCCCTGTGACAGTATGGGCCCGTTGAAGGACTAAAACGATAGGACGTAAATGGGGTTTTCTCTATGTCTATGTACTGTAATTCAGCCTTTGCGGGAAGTGTGCCCTGTATCTATCTTTATGCATCGACTAGACACTCACGTGCCTCTATCTCCCCAGTCAGCTCCTATCTAGCCGCCGCTTTTGATGAGCGGGGAGTGGGAACAGATAGTGTTTGAAGGTCATCTCTGGAAACCAACCAGGGCACTGATAAGGGGTGGACTGGGGGTGCTCCCAGCGGAGGAAGCCTTTGGTCTCAAGCGCCCAGATCCGGGTTCAAATGATTGTTTGCTGTCTAAGTTCCATGGAGTCTACCTCGAGTGTCTTTCCTTTGTGGAACTATTCGGTTGGTTCCATTGTTCCAAGGGAAGCTCAATCAAGCACATACAGACTATTTGAAAAAGAGAAACGTATTTATTAGAAACAAGATCTAACCACCCACATCTGGGTCATCTGAGGTCATTGCAAAGACATCATTGTTAAACAACAAATTGAAAACCATAACAGTCAATGGTGTTTAACATTTTCAGCTGAAATATGCATTGTAAGGGCTTTTGTCATTGGAGTTCTGGCTAGCAGACTGCCAATGTTTTTTGTTTTTTGTAGGAATGTGTGTCTGTGTATTTCGCCAGCGAGTTCATACCCTTGTGTGTTGCACGCTGCTTGCCAAACAGTTCCAGTGACTGTCGCTTGTGGGCAAACATTTCACTCTTCAACACCACACAACTCCAGCCAAAATGAGCCTCCCTCCTCTGTTCATAGCCACCCTCCCATCCCATCCCCACCCAGCCCCTCCCCTTTGCCGGCACCAGCACAACCGCCACCACGGCCGGATCAATCTGTCAAAGCACCAGGCGCCACCATCCGCGGTCCGCCTTCCCAAGCAGCGTCCACGCGGGCACCCCCCCCACTCCCATTTCTCATCGTATGTAGAGCGGAACCGACAGAGAGAAGGGAAGACACAGTCTCTGAGTTAAAGAGCTCAACACTCGACCAGCGTTAAGCATCATAGGCCTGCCTACTCGACAAGTAACCACGGGGAAAAGCCACCGCTGCTCTTCCTGGAGGATCTCAAATAAGGTTATGGAGCCTTGACTGAGCCCGTGTTGATTTAGCTTCTCGGAATGATGATCTAGGATTAGGTTTCGGATCGTCATTGTTTATTGACATAATGTTATTCAGAATGATCTAAAAGAAGGAAACAGATCCCAGAATTTTTCCTTTGATATTATTTGTGTTGGGCTCAGGCTTCTGCTTAATGTAAATTACATATGGCAGATAAATAGTAGCTCTATTGATTTGTTTAGACAGGAGGCATGTTGCATTAACCAATGCTCACATCTGTTTTACTATAGACGTTCTACATTGTCGATCCGTGAGCATGGTGAAGCATTTTACGCAAACGGTTCACCAGTCAAAGACTCAAGGGAGTTGGTTGAGAATTCTATTTTAATGATACACTATTTTCATAAGTTATTGATCATGACATTGGGAAACAAAAGGGAAAAAAGTCTTCACACTCACGGCTCTGATGAATGTCATAGTTAGCCATGTTTTTTTTAACTAATCTACCTTAATCCCGGTTCAAGGATATTGACATCCCCTCTGTTTGTATATCTGGGTGTTTTTTGCTCATGATTACAATGGAATTCCCAAGTGGTTTTGCTCTTTTTATTGTAGATTTTTTTTTACAAATAACGCATCATCCCTGCAATAACTCCTAACTGGCAACAACACTTTCTAGACTGAATTGTGCATTTGGAATACCTGGAAAAACAGTATCCTGCACCTTAATGTTTTCTGTGTGTCATGGGTGCAAATCTCCAACCATCAGCAACAAATTAATATATATATTATTTAGTATATGCATATTATCCTGTACTATCTCCTTCATCATTTTGTTGTAGTTTTCCAATAAAAAACTAAGGACAGCTTTTTGCGCCCTGAATAAGATAAGAATGAGGTAGAATATAAGTCTACTTTCTATCTGCTTTTCACATTCCTTTTGTCATAACCTTAACAAAGAGGACGTGTTGCTTTTATGGTAAGACTGTGCTGCTTTGTGGTCAGGAAGGAATATATAATGTACATTTTTTCACTCACAAAACATCACATTTGTCTGGGGTTGGAACACAGCATATTTTGACTGTCATTCATGTTAATCATAAATCATTAAAAAAGGCAGTGGTCTTACTGAGATTGATGTGAAACAAGCAAAAGTACAATGTATTCTTCTATTTAAATAACTTGTCCATTTAATTTTAACTACACTAAATGTATGGGCACAATGAAAAATCCACCGGAACAAATCTTGTGTAAATTGGAAAAGTAGCCCCTTATTCAACGGTCATTGTAAGCACATTCAAAGATATTTTGTGGACAGCTGTGTTTAAGTGATAAGGCAGGAGAAATGCACGTTTTTGTTCTGAATTAATTCTAACGCAAATGGTGGAGACAGTTCTCACCCACTGTCTGTGTTGCATCATCTGTTTCAATGGAATGAATATAAAATGTTATAGCTTATCGTTTGGTAGTTCTTTGTAGAACAAAGATACATTCCATTGGTCCATCAGACTGTCCACATGGACCATTGTGAGAAAAGCAGAAGTCATATCTTTGGGTGGACTTAAAGTGAATCATTTCCCGAAACTAGAAGACCTAAAATAAATCATATTTCCCTGCAAGATGAAGGTGCTTCTATAGAAACATTGCAAGGGTTTTTGTTATAATGGCCAATACGTCACCATCTTTTCTGCAAGCATAAGAAGACAGGCCCTCTCCCTACTTTAAATCAGGCAACATATCTGTCCAAAACCTTATTCCCTTTTAGTGCACTCCTTTTGACGAGGTCCGTATGGACTAGGCTGCCATTTTTGGCCGACCATTTGGGACTCACTAACGTGCTACTTCTAAATATCCAGTTGTCTTTGAGCCACATTGTGATTTATATCAACTTTAACAACACATCCTGAAAATTTATGTTGCATGATAATGTTGGCCTCTTAGGATTTTTGTCTTCACACTTAATTTAGTCTCTGAAGACCAGTCAGTCATATTTGATTTACATTACAATCTTCCGACCAGTGTTCAACAGGCCAGTATAGTCATTCAGTCATCGCTCTTATTGTGCCAAGGCTCGTATAAAGCACCTCTCATATACCCTTTAAAATAAATGAAACAATATATCACACAATCATAGCCCATGCTGATCACGTTGAAGCATTGCAGGTCTGATGCATAAAAATATAAAAGAGCACTTAAAGTGATGAAGTGCTTGATTAAAGTGTCAGTGTACAACAAAGTCCTTGCAATGTAATTGCTGTAATTATCTCATCATGCTCATTCAATTATTCCATCAACATTTTAGGAAATATTTGAACAGGTTCAATCTATGGAATGCACTTCTGGAAAAAAACAAGATATTGCTGAAAGGTGCTCAGACGATCCTTGATTCAGTATTAGGATGTATTAAAACGTGTCATTTTCTGGAATGATAGTATGATTTTACTGTTCTCTTGTTATATTTTCTAGTTATTTTTCTATATTTCCTACTATAGCTCGCCTTATTGTGTTCCTTTAGTCACGTCAATGATCCCACAAATACAAACTGGGTTAAAGAAATTTGAACAAAAGGTAATTGTATTCTTACATTGACTGTCAAAGTGTCACAGTAGTTGGGATTTCTGGGAAAAAGAACAAACCAACCAGTCAGTTGAATTTCCTAGTCAACAACTTTGATTGTTTGGACCTTAAGCTATGAACAACGGTAGACAGGATGCATGACAGAATTGCTGAGTAAACTGTCAGTGTGTCTATTGACACCAACAGCAGTTATTGGAAGGACATTTAGATCAAATATGGTTACTGTTTTCTTTTAACATTTGCAAGTGGGACATAAGTTGGTCAGAACATGTCCTCACAGCACTTTGCAATGTCAAAATATTATTTGTTGCTTTCAGTAAAAGGGCTAGGTAGTTGGCTGTCTTGTTGAAACTGCAGGTATTGGTGTCATATGGACATTCAATCCTAAGACTATTGAAAACAACAGTTTCTGGTCGTTCTTTTCAAGCTGGTTGGGTTGCCATTGCAAAGTCAGGGACAGTGACTTTAACAGGTGCCTTGTCCTGCACAGCTCATCAGAAGACTGATATTTGATAATTTTGGGGCTGTGTGTTAAGAAATTTGTGAAACAAGCTAAGCACAACCGCTCGTGTCAGAGCTATTTTGCTAACCTATTTTATTTAGCTAGTTAACACATGGGATGCAAAGTGTTCACAATGCAGGGATCTGTGGGTGACGCCTGTAGTGAAAGTGTTTCCTGTATTCTCAAAAGGTTATAGCCCACAATTAATACCGCATTTTTATGTAAATCATACTGTATACCAACACATATCTGGTGGCAAGTCTTGTTCATTTCAATCAAACTACCGTATCAGTGCTTATCTGCCACCTTTGACTCGTGATTGGCTGTGTTTCTCTCGCCTCTCAGAAGATTTATTATTCAAAGCAGCAATGAAAAGTTAGACGTGCTATTTTCAATTAACTCCAACTTTATCTCATTCTTACCAGACACTCTTAAAACTGACCTTGCAGTTTTTCACAGTCCGATGAAATTAGAATGGATTTATTGATCGCTGGTCCATATTCTTCCAGGTTTTGAGTGTACAGTGGTTATGAGGGAGTTTGGGCTGAAGTTGCAGAATCACCACTCCAGACCCAGTGGCTGTATAATGACCATAATATGGATCTGCTGATGGGAAGAGGATGCCTCTGTGATAATTACAGAGATATTGTCAGTCATTTCACTAGACGTGCCCGAGGCGTTATTGAGTTCTGATCTGGAGTCAGTTTGGGTTGTAGAGATTCTGGTTTCTGAAGTCAGCCTAGTAAGGAGACTATGGGTCGATTAACGCTGGGAATTCTTGATGTCTGTTTTGAGTTGAAAGTCCAGTGTGCTGGTTGGATTGTTCAAGTTAGTCCTTAACAGTGGAGTTTTTGAGGCGCGCACACACACACACACACACACACACACACACACACAGCTGCTGGTGCGAGGATGAATCATACCAAAAGAGACAAAAAAAACGTTCCCAAGTTGCAGCGTGCCCCAGGAATATGTTAGCAACTTGATTTCACTGACTGTAATGTAAATCAATTCTCAAAAAAGTTGCCCTTTTCAATGATTGTTTTAATCATGCTATTTAAAAGGGAATACTCACTCTGTAAGTAAAGACATGAAATGACTGGTCAGGTCGTTTGTGCCCTTTACTGCAGTGCTTCTCGGTTTGCTTCAAATTATTCACAGTAATGACATATTCATATTCGTTTGTGTTTTTTGATGACTTACTTTTCATTAAAAGTCAGATAACTATGTAATGTTATCTCTTTGCTCCTGTCATCCAGTAGGTGGCTAGCTATTCGCTAGCTGCCAAATAAATGACATACACTCATTTTGACAGGTGGAATTTTCCATGGCCTGAAGTTGGCATGGTCTCTATGAGCATGAAGAAAAACGTGGTGTCGACAATGGCAGGTTAGCTGATACCAAGCAGTCGACCAGCACATGTCATTTTGCAAGACACTTGACATCACAACAAACCAGAATACCTGTTAGGCTGCATCAAACACTCAGTCTTAAGATCGACTAGGTGTGTCGAGTTTTAATGCAGCCCTCCAAAACTGGAACAAAAGCCTGCACACCCAGTGGCTTTCCTAGAGGACGTCTGACTACGCTTACCAGGGAATAACTAGCCGGAGCTGCCCATCAATGTGAGCAAACCAGACACGCCAAATGCCTCCGATGCTTGTTATGTCATGCTTGAGAGCACCTGCTGTTCAGGGGGATATGTCACCTAGCTCTCTACAGCTAATCGGGTTAAGACGCATACAGGTTAAAGTCTGCTAGGCCATAGGGCCAGACTGAATAACGGGGCACGTACTCCAATGAGCCCGCCGGCTAGGCGGCGTCCAGCATCTCCAACCTCTCCCGCCACCCGGTGGCTACATCAACGCCAAGCAGACGACCATGGTTCCTGGGCTCAAGAACACAAAGGCGACCTGCCTTATGGCTATCGGCCGGCACCATGCACCTGCTTTGCGGGACCGACCGTGGCTCACGTCAGCACCGTTCGGGACACTCTGAACCCACTACCGTCAGCGACTGCCTCAGAAGATCTTCACAAGAAGCACTCGACAACAGCTACTCCAGTATCATTCACTAAAGCACTAACTTATTATTATCAGTGTTAGAATTGCCACGCTGCTCCCCCCTCCCCCCCGGATGAAGTTTTTACAGTGGCTCTCAAAAGTATTCACCCCCATTGGACCTGTTTGTGTTACAACGTGAAATTGAAATCTATTTAATCGGGGGGGTTTAGACACTGATCCACACAAATTAGTCAATAATGTCAAAGCGAAGAATTAAACCTGCACGCTGCTGTAGGTTAATTGGGAATATAAATCACAAAACGTTGATGGTGCTGTGGAAATAAACTCTTCACTGTTACATACCTGAAAGAGTTACGGCGCAACCAGCTGTTTTACAAAGTCACATAATTATTTGACCGGAGTCCACCTGTGCGCAATCAAGGCGTGTCACTTGATTTCAGGTTCAATACACCAGTCTCTGCGAGGTCTCACTGACAGCTGGCACAGTTCCTAACGGAAACTAAATCATGAAGACAATGGAACATTCAAAGCAAATCTGGAATAAGTCTCTTCAAGAGGACCAATCGGAGTAGGATATAATAGATTTCCAAGGCGCTGAATCTCCCCTGGGGCAGCATAAGACCATTATTATGAGACTGAGAGAATATGTCACCACAGGCAGTCCTCAAAATCCAGGCGGGAAGGAGACTGGGGCAATTCTAAAGGAGTTACAGTCTTCCACCACTGATCTGGGAGACACAGAAAAACAGACGTAAATGGTACATAATTTGTTACTCAAGAATGTATGTAGGTTATCACAAATGTTGGTTCACCACTGAGCAGTAACACAAACGTGCTTATACACACACCCTGTCTTCACTCCCTCATCCCTAACCACTTATTTCCGGATCTTCCATTTCTTTTCCGGCTCCTCTGTTTCATTTCTAGTCTGAAGGGCAGCTGTTGGTGGAGGAGGAAAAGACGAACGCTGGGTTCGGTGACCGAGAGGACCCAATGGTGGTGATCAGGTTCTAACGTCCAAATCACCCCAGTAGGTAAACTCTTCATTTGCAAAGGCCCTATGTGAGGAGAAAATGTCAAGGAGAAGAGAGGAGAACCGAGCAGTTGAGAATATGCACAACAACAGTCAGTAACCCAAAAAATCCATAGGCCAGTGTCGTAGTTGTAAGGCATAGAGGGACACATACCGATTACAGGGAATATAGTAATATAGATCCATTTATACAAGGAATTGCAATAAAAAAGTTCTGTTCCCAATTAAAACAGTTGACTGACTTCATTACCTCTGAAAGGTTATTGCGACTTAACATTTTTGAACTATCGGAAAGCACTGCAATTTTTCTAAAACGTTATGACTTATACAGGAAACATGACCTTGTGGGTCTCAACACAGCTGGGTTCAAGCATTATATTAAGTCATTTTATATACTTTCTCTACGCTTGACTGAGCGAGCCTGGCACAATGTACTGTAGCCAATAGAATACTTAAAAAGGTGCAAACTGTCAACCTTTCAGTACCAGTGGAAGATGAGAGCAAACGCTAAAACATTGTATTCATTTTATTTAAACCTCTGTGTTTAAACCTTTTGAGCTCTGTCGACCACCACAGGGCCATTGCCTCCCGTGGAGGATTTTCCTTAGTTTCTCCTCGTTTGATGTGTCATTTAGGAGGTGAACGCTCTTTAATGTGACTTGAGGGAGAAGCAGAAACTTTAAGAGCTTCTCTAATTAGGGATGACCCAGGGCGAGGGAGATGAGGAAGAGGAGTGGGAGGATGATGAGGAAGAGGGGGGGTTGAGAGGAAGGGGGTCTGTAGAGACTGACGGGTTTGAGGTGAATGCGCGTTTTTGGGGGGCTGGAATAAAACCATCCATTTGACATCCGAGTACATTAGACAGCAGTGCTTCCTTCCTGAAGGAAGGTGAAGGGAGAGAAAAAGGAGAGAAGTAATGTTAGCAGAGAGATGAAAAATGGTAAAAGCACACCCTTTCGGAATCAACAAATGACACCAAGATGATCATTTTGGGCTGCCACTCTGTACTTTGCTTTATGGGTTAAGTATTCATCTAATGCATCCACAGACCACTCAATGCAATTATCCCTTGAAAAGACCATAAGAAGCATTACCATGTAGGTGCTATAAATTCCATTCTCTTTCCTGATTTTTCCTTTCATGGCACCGAGCTGAAATGTTCATGCATACTCGATCAAACGCGAAGAAGGCAATGTTGGCAAATTGACAGCAAGCAAACTGCCCACTTAGGAAAAATGCACGCGTTGTGAGCCAACATTTGTACGGTTTCGTGTTTCTTTTAGCAAATACCGCTGACATTTTTTCTGTTTAGCCTGGCAAACTGGTTTCACGTACGACGGTTGGCAAAGTGGCGAAGGCCACCATAATAGCTGGTTTGCGGGTCATAGCATCCCCCACTGCATAGAGCTACACACTTTGAGTGACAGATGCAATTGTTGTCTCATATTGCCTTCATCCACTGCGGTTCATGTGACACACAATTTAATGACCGCACTTCAGGTTCACCACACTGTTGGCCGTGCTTACCAAATGTCTGCAAAGTCGTGGCTGGCCTTACTGGAAGGAAATTTGACCCACGAACATCCATTGTTTGTGTGCCTCAATGCCTAGTTTTTGTGACCTGTGAAGTCATCGTTACCATGGTGGCGGCTCATAGCCACTTCCTCTTCCTCTTTGTTTGATTAAAAAAAGACCTTCTACACAGTCCTGCATTCAGCTGTCATGAGTGGCAGCCATAGAATAAGACTTGGTAATGTCAGTTTCCATGACAAACACATGGTTTTCCCGTGTGTCCCCAGTTCACTTCAACTGTTTTCTAAGATGCAGGCCGGGCTCCTCAGAGCTACGTGGGGTCTACAGTGCAGGACACGTGACCCAGAGCCTCAAGTTTGGAGTGTTCATCTGAGATTACAAACACATACATTTATCAGGGCCCCATGAGAAATGTAGTCTCTCGAGCCAGACAGCTTGCCTTCACAATCTTACTTTTGCTTGAATTTGGAAGTATACAGTATGGAAGTTGTATCGCTCCAGGTTAAATGCATTTTCAGAAAAAGAGGCGTGAATAATGTCAAACACTAATTAGAACTATTATTACTAGATAGGATTTTAAACTAAAGCAGTGTCATCGCATCTTTCTTTGATTTGCATTTACATAGACACTTAGCAGACAGGCTTATTCAGAATCATTTTAGCATATCTTGCAACAAAATGTATTGAATGGCTCTACAAATCCCCAACACAGACAGGGTAAGAAAGACTGGCTCTTCCCTTAAACTATTTTATGATACTGACTGTCCAAACCTACTGTAATGTGGCATATTGTCACGTCCTGGCTATGCCCCTAGCCATCTTCGCGCTGGCCTGGGCCATAGTCAGGACATGGCCAGAAGAGGTGCCTCTAGGCACCTCTTTGCTTTGGTCTCCCCAATTGGAGGCAGGTGTTGGTTATTGCCTCCAATTGGGGAACCTATTTATGTTGAATGGTTGCCCACGTTAATGTGGTTCATTTTGGTTAGCAGCCGAAGGCTATGCCCAGTCATATAGTTTTCTTGTAGTTTGTTTGTTTGGTTCTGTTGTACCTTCCTCTATTAAAATGGATTACTCCTACAGAAACCGTTTTGCCTCTGCCAATCTGTCCACAACCCAGCTTTATGACACATATAGTAAAAAGGCTTCACCTTAGGTCTGCATCAAGCAAAGGCGACTCAATAAAGTGAAAATTAATTATTAGGATATTTCTTTCTTCTGACTCTCAAAAGCTTACAGCAGAGGCTTATTATCTGGCAGGGGCCATGTCTAATGTTAAAAGTTCTGGGGGCGCCGGTCTCCCTCTCTGAACCTGAAACACAGCCAATGGTACGGCACGCATCTCTCTGGTCATCGCCGTAATCCTGGACGCGCAGGCTGCAACCCTGGGCGTTCTCACAGATATGGCCGTCGTTTGTTGGCGTTGATGTAGATCTATGCACTAGAAAATCTAAAAAAAGATGCCACTGGGCAGTGGGAGATCAGGGCTCTCTGTCAGGAAGAGACGCGAAAGTGGCTTTGGCGCCGACAGCTGGCGGGTTCAACATATTGGCGTGGCGCCTGAAAGTCCAACATGGCGGCAAGGGGCTAGCCTTGCCGCCATGTTGTTGATCCTATGGTGTTGATCCTATTATATTGGCTTGTGTGTCCTTTACACTGTTTCTCTGTGTTCAAGTGTCAGATGTTAAAGGTCTGTTGTCAAGGCAACTAGGGACTCGCGCCCGTCCCAGTGTACCCTGGGATGCTTTGTTATTGTCCTGCTGTTTTCAGCAAGGCTGAACGTGTACATCGCTGCTTTTTCAGCATGCCATGACGGTATCATCACAGCCACTCCCGGGGTCAAATTCTTGAGGGACGGGCCCCGGCCACTACAGTATCTCTAGTTGCCCCCACGTGGTATTTGGCCTCGGTTCTGGATGGGCTGTGAGGGCCACCTTTCCAACCATTGGAACTGGCGGACGTCAGGATGCTCATCAACGAAGCTGCTATGCTCAGGGCTCTTCCGCTAAATGCATGAGTTCTCTCCAAGCGTTGTCTGTGTACCCTTTCCTAAATGGAATTTGCCTCTGCGATAAAGAGCGATTCCGGATCGGGGAACCAAAGGTTGAGCTGGTATTTCTTGCACCTGGAATACGGGTCTTACGAAAAGCCTGATAGCACTTGTTTGTCTTTTCGAGGTGTGATAGTATGAATTGTTCAGTAGATACACCGAATCGATTCAGTGCTGTAAATCATTGCCTCCCCCGGGGAACAAATTGTACAGTTGTCTCTGAACGATGCCTGTGGAAAAAAAGAGTCTGATTAAGAAAGACAGTCAAGGATTGAAAGATAGGTGGGATGTTAAATGGGTCCAGACTGTGGTCACTTCAGATCCCAGTGCACTCATCATGTGTAGAGTTAACGCCAGAGCCCGGGATGCATTACCAATCCAGCCCTCATACATCCATAGCTTCTAACTGGCTTATTCATCCAACCTCCAACCGCCTGTAACAATTTCAAGGACTATAGATACTAAATCAATGACATCCTGGATGAAAGCATCAGCTAAATTAAATGATCTAGAAGCATTATACAGCGTAGTGTGATTTGTAGTGGGCAGTATGGTGACACCATTTTCATTCATCAGTTCATCCTAAATATTGATAGACAGCAGCAGAAGGAGAAATGGAACAGAATGATAGATTTTCAACGAGTGGCACAGCGTTGCCAGAGAGCAGAGGGATGACTGACTGACTGACTGGTCGGTTGGTGGCTAAAACGTGGCAGACATTAAAGGAATGCCTGAAATTGCATCCCCCACATATTTCCGCCCGTCTTCCGGAAAATAAATGTTAATTATGCTGGGTTCTCTTCTGCACTCTTCAACCAATACATGAAATGTGTCGCCTTGTTTGACGTTCAAAATCGTAATTTCAGTCAGAGGCTCACTTTACATTTCCCCTGAAAGTTGAAACTTCATAAGAGCCACTCAAAACAGACAGACTTCAGACCACCATAGCAAACCAGTCAAATTAATATCTGTCCACTGTTACCATCCATTTGGACAATCGGTTTAATGCTAATACAAATATAAGACTACTTTACTCTTTGCAGTTTCTAATGTGGATCCTAACAAAATACGAAATAGTTTCATTCAGATACATCCTTCTAATAAGTTAAACCCATCAACTAGTACTCAAATGCTTTCCATCTTTTTCAAAGCGTGTGCATTTTTTAGTAGTGAACCAAAGTTGTTAGAAAGTGTTAGGATTAGGTGTATTGTTAAGGCTATAAAACATTTGAAAACTTTGTATGCAAGTGAGTCATCAGGTACTGAGATTTGCATCTGAGCTAGATTTTTCATGGAGTAAATGGGTGAGAATGTCAATTGTTGCACGTCAGCTTCCGAGTAAAGTGGAACACTTTTATCTGACAGGTTCCCCAGGCAGCCACTGAGGTCTAAAGATGACGTCTTGCTCGATGTGTATTGTAGTGGAATGCTCAGTGACTCCTTCCAGCAACATAAACAGATTTAGAAAAAAACGTTTGTTGTTGGAAAGCATCTAAAACACTAGAGGAACCGGAAAACGTCTACTCTCACCAAGAACAGCACTTTGTTCAGAAAGTGCCATGTTAGTCACCAGGTAAAGCGCACCGTCAGTTTATACACCTTCCAGTTGAGTGGTCTGGCCAAAGCACTGCCCTTAAATGTTATTTAAATGAAACTGTGTTCATGACAACAGCGGTAGTCTAAACAGGCTCAGTGGTTGATCTGTTGTATAGAGGATGTAAAGGGGCTGTTCAGGCTTATAAGCTGTTTTACACTAAGCTGACATTCACTGGCAACTGTTGACACGACAGTTTGGTATACAGTGTGGAAATGGAACCCCGTATGAAACGTTCAGATTAACACTCCAAGGGTATCCACCCGAAGAACTATGAATGACATGTAAATAGCGTCGGTATGATAGTAACACATGCAGTGAATATTAATAGTATGTATATGTATATCATAATATGAATATATATATTGAAACCTATATGAAATAGAATGCATTTCATCCCAGGGGCAACGCTGGTGGAGACAGTTCATAGAATAGGGTTAATTAGTGTGTCTGCATCAATCCAGGCCTGTTGCGACAAACGTCTCCTTCTGTTTTACAAAGCTCTGTCTTTGTTGATCGATCGATCAATCGATCAATCCAATTAGTTTTATAATCAGCCCTTTTTTACATCCGCCATTGTCACAAGGTGTTTATACAGATACCCAGCCTGAAACCTCAAAGAGCACACAACAACATGAAACTGAGGCACGCTGGCAAAGAAAAACTCCATTGTAGGATCGGAACCTAGAAAGAAACCTAGAGAGGAGCCAGACTCTGAAAGGTGGCCAGTCCTATTCTGCGTGGGCCGAAAAAAGGTTTTAAGTTTTCATCAGCTTCTTGTGCTGCAAAAACATTTCTGCATTTGCAGATAACCAATAGATCCAGACAGTCTTATTCTGGATTACACAGCCCAGCTTTAGGCAGAATCCAGATCAGATGCACAACCAGGGGGACAAGGACAGAAACAACCAGGTGGATACGGACAGGGACAACCAGGTGGATAAGGACAGGGACAACCAGGTGGACACGGACAGGGACAACCAGGTGGACACAGACAGGGACAACCAGGTGGACAAGGACAGGGACAACCATGTGGACAAGGACAGGGACAACCAGGTGGGCAAGGACAGGGAAAATCAGGTGGGCTGTGGGCAGTCAAAGGAGGAATCAACAGCCAGAAGCGAACATTTTGGACATGTGATCGCCAGCAGATGTCAGGCCAAGTAGAAGGATGCTAGAAATGTTTGCACAGACGTCACACTGCATTACATAGAAGGGGTCAGCAAATTGGAGTGTTTCCTCAGAGTAAGACAATCTTCACAAAAAGATTTGTAAAACCCCAACCGTTTGTTGATGTTATGGGTTAACTACCGACAGTGCCAGAATCTCTTTTTATCTGGTTGGGTGGGTTGGGATGGGTGGGAAGAGTGAAAATCCTTCAGGGAAGAAGAGAAAGAGTGGGGTCATGAGAAGTTCTCTTTTTTGTGGTGAGTTTTTTATAGGGAGAGAAAGTGAGAGAAAATACTTTTGGTTTATATGTGGCACACACTATCAAGACATCACGTGCAAGGACTAAAAGGATTAATATCGACCTCACAGTGGCCCTGTTTATATCTTGGTCTGTTACTGGTTGAGGACATATGACACATGCTCGAGTCTTGTCCTATAATGTTTGATGGGTTGAAATGTCAAATGGCAAGGGATCTGAGATCAGTATCTCTCCAGAGGCTCTTCAGCTCACCCCACAGGTATACAATGGGCGATATATGTCAGAGGACTGGAATAGCCATTGCAAAAGCTTGATTCTGTGACCACTGAAACATATTTTTGCAGGGCGGGAGAAATGTTTTGGATCACTGTCCTATTGGAAGATCCAACAATGACCCTGGAGGTGATTATGATCTAAAATCTTATGCTTGACAGAGTCAATGTTTCAAAATTGAATGTGGGGATGCAGTAATTTTCAGCATTACCACGGTTCTTTTATGCCAAAATCTCTATTTTGGCATTCTTTTGGCTTTCTTCTACTTGTTGGCCTAATTTAATTTTGATTTTGGATACTTGCTGACCCTAAAATTCAAATGTCTTAATTATTTCCCTAATAGTACCTGTTTTCATGTGTGTAGTTATGCTTGATTCATGAAGGTCAATAGCCTTTAATTATTTCCTTCTTTCATACATGTTTTATTACCTTCTTTATGTCTAAAGATGTCAACTCATAGTTAAAACCCAGTAAAACAGGAAGTCATGGATGCCCTCTTTTAAGTTACAAATGACACTGACCACCATTTTGGAGAAATGTGTCTGTCTTGATTACAAATTAATATATGTATTTAATAGAAAAGTTTTACTACAAATAAAGATTCGATTTTCTCAATATTTTGAGTACATCAGTGATATTTTAGCAAGAAAGTGTAAACGGACCTGGGCAAACAGAGCATAATGTCTTTGACTGACTGTGTGTGAGTGACGGACTCACTGAACGCCCATTGTTAAATACCATAGTGGTTAGAGACACAGATAGCCACCCAGTGGACCTGGGATTGAATCTGTTTGAGACAAGCCAACAGGAGAATACAGCCACATCGGCTAAAGTGTCCGTGGAGGCAGCAAATTCACCACAAATGCATTCCTGTTTACAGGTCTGTGAAATGCAACATTACAGACTTCAATTAGGGTCTTTGTATTGGAAAATTGACATGTCAAATAACACTGACGTGTTAAGTAAACCTATCAACCAATCAGCCCTTGAATATACACCATTGTGGCTTTTGTGACTTTTACACATACGGATTACACTATCATTCCTAATGTATATGTCACAGTGATTCATACGGTCACTACCATTTAAAAGTTTGGGGTCTCTTAGGAATGTCCTTGTTTTTGAAAGAAAATCACGTTTCTGTCCATTAAAATACAATAACATTGATTAAAAATGCAGTGTAGACATTGTTCATGTTGTAAATGACTATTGTAGCTGGAAACGGCATCTTTTTAAAGGAATATCTACATAGGCGTACAGAGGTCCGTTATCAGCAACCATCAGTCCTGTGTTCCAATGGTACGTTATGTTTGCTAATCCACGTTTATTATTAAAAAAAGCTATGTGATTATTATAAAACCTTTTTACAAATGCTTGGACCTGCTACAAAGAACCTAACCCACAGGCTAGGCTGTAGCTGCTATTGGTGTTAGCTAGTTCATTTTGAGGCAGCAGGGTTAGCAAGCTATGTATATTGTGTTATTGCTATTTTGTGATAAAGAAAAAAATACTACGCAGTTATTAAATTAAGTTTTGCATTATCAAGTTGTTGCAGGATGAATGTTCATGTTGTCCCCAATTGACAAGGGCCGCCCCGTCCATCGCTTTCTGTCCAAATGCCACCTATTATAGTAAGCCAAGACAGAACAAATATAGTTTGCAAATGCAATTATAATCTTTTTATCAGATAATATACAGAACATAGAGACATCAAAATCTTACACTATTTTATCATCTCCCACTCACTCTAGTAATTATATAGATTTACTCTCCAGTCTGACCAGACTGGCTAGATTCATGTTCCAGTCTGCCCAGACTAAATGCATAATTAATCAGCAGAAAGGCTTGGCTTAAAGTTTTTAATTTCCACACAGACAATGTTGGATCCACAGATTAGCGAGTAACATTTCTACACATTATTCTACATAAATGGCAATAAAAATTCCGAAATTTTTGCAAGTAACTATTAATTGTTCAGTGGCATAATGGTTACCGAGATGAACTTGCTTGTACAGTTTCTTGCATTGGAATCCCCAGCCTCAGGCTTTGTTTATACATACCGCTGACTCCTGTGTGCAACTTTCTAGGTTAGAACCCCAGGCTTGCTGGTGTTATGTAATTAACTTTCTGCCTCAACACACAGCCAAACATTCCAATTATATTACAATGCTATATTGACAATGTTGCAGCGGTGAAATAAAATATTGTTCCAAAAATGAAGTCATGACAAAATGGTTCCCAGAGGTTCTGGTGTGATGGTGTTTAATGCAGAGCTCAAATCCAAAAATAGGACACTTGTATATGTTCTTGGATTATCAACGTGTTGTAGGGATAAGGTGCAGGCCCATGTTTATTGTATCTTCCCCCACTGACAAAGCTTGAGTCTGTTTCATGAGACTTGGCTAGATTGTGGGAGATCGTCTATGTGGCATTGCAATATCATTAAAATGCTTGTCTGTCCATGTCATGGTAATTACCCAAAACATATGTCTACTAGGTATCCAGACTAGGCCCATAAATAGCTGCCGTTCAAATCCCCTTTCTGGCTCACCACCATCACTTCTACTACTCGTGGGCTGGCTGAAATGGACTTGCCGGGTTTTTCTTTCTGGTTTCCCTCAGCCTTTTTTGCTCATCTCTACGAAGGATATCACTCATTCTGGAGGGCACTCTTCAGCATTTCAGACTTGTTGTTCACTTAGTCACCACTAGACCATCATTTTGTTTACAAAGTATACAGTTCAGTGTACTAAATATAAAGACAATATGGAATGTTAATGATACGCTTTTATACTTGGCTTTCATGTTACCTAGTAACCGGGAAACGAGTCTTGCCAGCACGAAAACAGCATACTGTTGATGACCTGTAATCCTGCCTAGCAACAAAGAAAACAGTAGTAAAAGTATTAAGTGGGCAATACGGAATTACAGCTTGTCGTTAGTGTCTGTGTGTGCGTACTGTATGTGTACTTAAGGAGGTGATGCCAGCGGTAACCAAATTGATAAGCTCTTTACCCATGCTTTTCTGTGAAAACAGCTGCACTGAATCTTATACTAACAAAGAAAACAGCTCAGACAGTCCTCATTAATCATGTGTCAATCACACTAAGCCGCCACCTTCTTCAGGAAGTGCCAATACCGGGTCATGACTAATGACCCATTCAGCACCACTGTAAACATTGGCCCTGTTGGTGGTCTCCTAATACCACCATTTACAGTTTGGGGCGGCAAGAAGGCCTGGTGGTTAGGCTTCTGACTAGTGTTTGGAAGATCCCTGGTTCTAATCCCCCATCTGCCAAGGTGAAAGCTTTGTTGTTCTGTCCCTGAGCAAAGTTAACCCTAACGGCTCCTGCTCCCAGCTTAACATTCCACCCATGTTGTATTAAATAAAGTTCTTGATCAACTTGCCAGGTTAAATATGTGCAAAAAGCTACTTTAAATTGAGAATTCATAGTCTCTTTTTTAAAACCAAGCCAGGTCAGGCCAGCTGTATAGCTATCGTGTGGTATAAGTATGGCTTGTTAGACTATCATTGAGTTACCATGTGTTAAAATGAATGAAGACCGTGATTACGATATCCTGCGTTCTCAGGTGGAAGGTGTATTTCAGTATGATATATTGGCGTAGTGACTAACCGCTCTTTGTTTTTGATAACATGCCCGGCAGATATGAGAGAAACCTTGACAGCAGAGCTAACAGTAATTTCATTTGTTTCCTGTAAAAAGAGCAAATTAAGTGTGAAGTTGAGCGGTAGAGACTCAGACACTTCTCTCTCTTCGTCACACCTTGCATTTACCCTCTAACCTCCCTACTGTGCAACTTGGCAGTTGAGGACTCTGATACAACACAGACACACACACACACACACACCTCACACTTAATGGAGAAGTGCTCATTCTTGTTCCAAGAGAAAGGAGCCTTTGTGAGACGAAATGTAGACACACGGACACGGACACGCGCAAAGGCCCGTTCTGATCACTGAGCGGACAGACGGGCTAATGATTGGACTGAAGGGACTGGTTTTGATCCTATGGTTATGACAGGTTTTTGGATGAGGTCGCTATGTAAGACCTCGTCTAAGCTCCAAGCATAAGACATTGGATCTGTTCAATAGCGTGATGTGCAGTTCTTTTCAAATTGAGAAGTATTTTGGCTGCTAAAGTGATATTTAAAATATTTCATGGTGTGGAATGTCCAAGCGTAGATTATCTGGGTATTACTGAATTGTTTTCATTTACTCCCCATGAACTTTAATTCATGAAATCCAACATGGAGAGAAAGGCTCACTTGTGTGTTGTCTGCATTTCTTTCTCTCTCTTCCTAGCGACTGACTGTCAGTGGGTTGCTGGCAGGTCTTTGTCAGAAAGCTGCTCAAATATTTCTCACCGGGTGTAGAACCACAAGGAAATATCTCATTTCCAATTCCCCTGATCAGGGGTTGGGAACCAAATTTATTTTCCAATGTTTTTGTTATTGTTTCATTCCACTGTTCCAACTAAATATTTATCATGTAAAATCCACATTTTTTATTTTAGTTTTTACATGAAGCACATTTATTTAAAATGGAACAGACCATCTTACTATTAAAAATGAAATGGGCCCAGTTAGTTTTTATGCTTGCTCGACAGATGATACAGCAGTTTTGCAGGGTGTGGGGGAACATGAAATTGGTCAACGAGAACACATTTTCACAGTTTTCAAATATTTCCTGGAAGGCCTGTGACTTGAAGGGGATTTTTGTTCATTTGATTTATTTGTCAATGTTTTTGCGAAAAAAATTGAAAATTACATTATAAACTGGTTCCCATACTTTCAAATGAACATTGTTTCTGTTCTGTTTATGTTGCTTGAAATATTATTATTTTTTCCATATTCTTTTGTTTGTGTAACTGAGCCAGCTCTCTGCTGCAGACAGTGATTTTCAAATGGACTAGACCAGAGCTCTCCAGTAGGCTCCCAGCCACTTCCTCAATGGAACATGTACATTACCCAACCTATGTATCGCCACATATAACTTATGCATCCAATCACGACACAATATCTGGCAATTCATTCCCAGCATGCCCTTGTTTGTCTGTGATGTGGACACATTGGAGCACTCTGTTGCTAATAATGATAATTGTGTTTTGTGGGCTGATCAAAATACTTTGAACTACTTATTTTACCAGGTAAGTTGACAGAAAACACGTTGTCATTAAAACCAAGCTTGGAAGTGATTACGCTTAACTGCCATGCTTATGTATGAGTGACTGATTTTTGCCTTGCTGACTAGGGATTTGATCTATGAAACTAGCTGCAGCCTCTAGTATTTTATGAGTAACTACATCATTTGTATGAAGTCGCTGCTGCTGAAGGCTACAGATCAATACAGGGTCGGCACATTCCTTTTCTGGTTGAGGCACAATTAAAGGGCCAGATGTGCTGTTAAAGGGGAGTGTCACTCAAAAAGATTTAGAAAACAAAATAAAGCAAAAGCGTCTTCTGATGTGATTACATGATTGTAACTTGTAAATAAAAAAACTATTTTGAAAACTACTTAACAGAAAGCAACCTTTTTCTAAATGTCAAACAGAATTCTCTAAAAGGTCTAACAGATTATTTAGAGTTGTTATTTAACCTTCATGTCACTGGGTCTATTAACAATAAACATATGGCTTTGTTTTCTCTCATACCCTAAATACTTAAGAAAATGTTCCGGTTGAGAGAATTAAACACAAGAACAGAGTTTGAAAATTCATGCTTAAAATAGTTTGCGACCCCTGCTATAGATATTCATTTATATTGGGTATGTGGAGAGAGACAGTCCTTCCAAGCTTAGCTATTCTCAGAAATAGCCTTGTAGTAGAGAACTAAGCACCAGGTTGCCTCTGGTTCAGACGTACCTAATGTGTCTCTGGTTGTTGTACTTTGTTAGTCATTTTGTTATGACTGTGTTGAATCCTATGTATTCTGTAGCAGTTTTTTCCTTGCTGGATTTATGCAACAGCTCCAGTTTGCTCATGATAATATACAAATGTTGGTCAAAATAATTGCGCTCATGGTTTCAGGATGCAACTTGCTTTGTTGCGAGCTAGCCTGCACACCTACGCTTGTATGTGTCAACCCAACATTATTTCTTCATTCACTCTGTTTGTTATGGGAAGTACGGGAATCTTTACTTTAGTTATACACCTGAACTTCAATGGAAATCTGCCATGGTCACAGTTGAAAGATTTCAGTGAAACCCAGTGTTAGCACGAACCGCACGGCTTGCGATGCAGATGGCGTTGCTCTCAGAATTAATGACCTTGAACTCTCCTCTTGTCTGCTAAGCCCTGGCTCTCCCTTTGAGAGCCACGTTTCCACCCAGCAAGACAATTACTCGGGCGATGATCCTGTTCACCACACCAGAGGTGGGCATCTTTTCCACTTGATTACTGCTAGTAAGTCACCCTGTAAATACTGGTGAGACGTATGCCACGTTAGGATTGAGTCTGAACAGCATCCCATGAGGCCCATGTACATTTTATCAGATGCGTATTTGCATGGTGCCTTTCCTATGGATAAACACCTTTTTAACTGACAACAAAACTAACCAATGAATGAACAAAGGATCTGCATCGGTCAATCATACTGAGATTGTGAAATAATCCTAATGAAGGGAATCTAGGTTTGTCACACTCAAATTGGTTCATGGTGTATTATTTTGTAAATAAACTATACAGCCACACCTCTTTTTTTCATATACTGTATTTACATTTTAGTTGAGATTCAGGTATTTCATCATGATGGTTTGAATCTGTTTTTCGAGCAGTGCATTCTGTTACAGGCATACTACATGTTGATTCTTGAATGTATGTATCAGAATGAATAAAAAAAGAGACAGCATTTTCCAAGAAACAACACAAAAGTCACTGTAACATATGGTTATTAAATAATTCTCCCAGTGTTTAATACGCCTACTCCCTCTTATCAGTGTTCTTGAAGTTGGCACTCGCACACACAGCCACATACACGCACACACACACACACACACTTTCGCACACACACGTACATTCAAGTGTTGTTGAAGTGCCAGGATTTCTAAATGACTGGTCTCTACCATGTGCAGTGTTTAGAGAGCTTAGAGTGTCTACTGAATTACTCAAATTAAAATGTAACAAAATGTCTGAAAGTACAGCAATGATAATATCAACATTTCAGAAAGTTGTATATATTATTTTCGGTATGACTATACAATGGAAGAACTCCCTCTGCAGAGAAAGAACAAAAAGCATTTTAAATATGTCCAACAATAATTATTCATAAGACAGTAACAGATCAATCTAAGTTCATGTATTGCTGTAGGCTATGGTTATTGTTCTTCAATGTGAAGCATTCACAAGATGTGAAGCATTCACAATACTTGAATTGGGACAATTTGCTAAAAATTGTCTACATGAGGATCTGGTGGAGGTCCTGTGTCCACACCATTGAGAAGTTAAGAGTTGAATCAAGAGGCAGTCACTAGCTACATACTTTTGTAGGCTGCACAGTTTTTGTTCTTCGGTTTTCTAACGAAGATTTAGACTACAGAATTACAGAGATGTCACAAAGAAAGTTTTTTAAATAATTTATATAAAGATTTTAACATAAAATATAAATACAATATTTGATACAAACTATCAACAAGAAACTTTTTCTGCTCCACAAGGCAAAACACATAACAAACACAATACCTTTGGTCAAACTTCTGACCTGAAAGATGTATAAACTCACTCACAATGGTAACCAACATGGCGCTTTCTGTCGAAATAGAACTCAGAAGCCACAGGGAAGTGTCTGTCAGGAAATTTACCTCAGGTTTTTCACTTCTTTACACCATTAAAAAATGTGTTTCCTACACAAATCTGTCCAGAAATGTTGTTTATCTAGATAAAAAAATAGTCATTTGAAAAGGTTTTAAACTAGTGTCCCGCTAAAAGGACATTTGAATATTTTAGTGTTTGTTTGAAACCCATTGACTACCCTCTAAACACAAAGGTGATGATGTGATCATTGGAAAGTCCAGGTCTTCAAATTCAAATTCTCTACTTTCCTCTACTGTTTTTTGGTTGTCGATTCCTGATAGATTTTAGATCTGAGGACAACCAATAACCAGCAAATACAGGATAGAAACAGATATTTTATATAGGTTCCATTTCAAATACATCAAAGACTCAATGTTACTGTTCATGTATGTCCCCTTAACAGCAGACCTACTTAGTCCACCCACTGTGTTGAGTGTCTAATCTTGAGTGGCTTAACTTTTCCCTGCCAATGGAAGATATATGCTGGAGTTTACACTGGCGCAAACAATTTATTTTTAACTAAGTCACAATTACAAAAGTTGCTTCAGAAGTCACATTTTGTTGATAGCCCTACATGCATACATTCATTTTTTACATTTTGAGCTAACATTTTTCCAAGCAACATGAGCCAACTAATAACTGCCAAAGCGGTAAAATATTCAGTGCCCAAATATGTCAAGGAAAAATGTCTACGAAATCATGACAAGGATATGCGGAACCTAGGACAACCGTGGTCAGCCAGTCAAAGTCGACCGATGATCGCTCCGCAAGGTCGCGTAACGGCCATATAATATCAGGCTATTTTGCAGGACAGAATTCAGCCTAAGGTGCATTCTGTTCATTCATGACGTTCCAGTATTCCGGGATGATAATTCCCCAGTGCACACTGCAAAACCAACTGAATTGTGGTTTTATAAACATCACGAAGATGCCAAACTCCTCCCATGGCCTCCCCAATCACCAGATATCATCCGTCAAAGAACCAGCTATCATCCCTCAAAGAACAAGAGGCATTTTCTTCTTAAGTAACGGTGCAATATCTCGCTAGGCCATTCAAAACCCGTATAACAGCATTCCAGAAGGGCTTTGGGATGGCCCGACTCCTTTTAAGGTCATTCATATTAATATATTGTTAAGTGTTTCCATTATTTTGTCATTGAAATGAGTACAATGGAGGGAAGAGAGGAGGTTTGGCTGGTCCTTGCTGCATTGTAATGTATTTTTTGAGACAGGAACGACTGCAGATACACAGAGGTCAGTGGCAATGTCCTCTAGTCATTTTCACAAGTCACTGTCGCGTATAAAAGGCCAACCTACGGGTCCTTCACTCCAACACCTTCGGGGATTCTTTCGTTACCAGCTCGGGATTGGCTTACATGAGCCAAAAAGCACCGCCACAAATCCCCTGTAAAGCCCACCCCCTCCCCGACTGGAACCTTCTCGACTTAAGGCAGCTTTTCTAGTACCAGTGTAAGTAGATGTATCAGTCGTGTCATTATACATATCAGCCATGAAATAAATAAAACAACAATAGGCAGGGGTGGCAGGCAATTACCGTATCCCAAAAAACCACCCCGTTTACCAATCTTTACACAGCTCTTGGCAGGGCTCTGCTCAGCAGTAGTGCTCTTGCAGAGGGAATTTGGGATACAGCCTATTGCTGTGGGGGATATGAGAGATTGCACTTGTGGTTGCAGACACATGTAATAGCTCTCGGGTAATGCCGTTATGTTTGTAATGGGATGCGAGCTTCTTTACTACCTCTTTGTTGCTCTGCAGTGCTGTAAAGTCTTTTATAGATGTGCTAGAAATGGTCCTGTCCTCTGCTATACAGCCTATTTCCTCTCTCTCTCTAACGGCCCTTGCCATCCCCATGTGTGGGAAAGGGCGAGTGCAGACACAAAAGCAAGCGTGCACGCGCGCGCGCACGTACACACGCAGAGTACAGCCAGCTGTCCTTCGCTCTCACCCTGCGGGCGTGAATGCTGTAACAGCTCCCTCGCAGACCAATTCATCCCTTGTTTAGATATTCTCAATCTTTCTCGTGTCTCAGTAAATTTACTATGTTATGTTAGCTCGCTATTTGTAGAGACATATTATGCTCCATAGCCTGGGGGGTTGGCGGGTGGTCTATGTACTTAAGCCAAAGCTCTACTCCTACGCTTTATCTGTCCTTCCGTCTGATGAGAAATCTGCAGGACAGGCAGGAAATCAGAACACAAAAAAAACCATCCATCTAACAAACCCTGTTTTCACTCATAAATACTCATCGCCCGGTCTGGGGCCCGCAGAACCAACTTCAAAACCGAACAGACCCCGGACTCTCTTATTCTTTGAAGCCCGAGAAGGCTGAATCTCTGTTCAGTGTCAGGGAAAGTCTGACTCACCACTCACCGATTTAAGTGGGCCGTTTTTTCGCAGTCGCCCTCTCTGAGATTAATGTACGATAACGGCAGCTGCTTCCAATGCGTAGGTACTGGATGACTCCAGGCTTTCTGGGAGGGTGGAGAATCTCTCATATACAATGTCTGACCGTTCCTTTGGTCAACCGATAGGTGGGACGTGTGATTCGGTGGCAAGTGGGGGGGCAATAACGCAAACGCATGTCACCTCAGGGAAAGGAGACAACTGCTCCATGAGGTCATGAGGAATCGGTCATAAACCCCCCATCGGCAGTCCAGCTCATTCTGGGTGGTCCAGAAGCTTCTTTTCCCGTTTACCTCCACTACCTATAAATAATTGCAGAAAGACAGAAAATCTGTCTCTAAACATGGAAACAAAGAGGATTTAGTGGTACTGCCAATTTTACAGGTAACAAATTACGTCTGGACATGGCAAAATGTATTAACTATAGCATCTACATGGGTAAAAGTGAGTGCAGATTACCTTTGGGTCAGCTCATGGATTGCTAAAGTGTGGCGACAGTAGATTTCTACTCAGAGGCTTGTATGTTTAATTATCATATTAGGCACTAATATATTGTTTAATTGTAGGCAGTAACGTATAGCTTTACCTAATCATTTGACATGAATATCCAAACTTAATCCTAACCTAAACCCATTTTACTTTCATTTCTTGCAGAGTTTCATGTCAAGCTAAAATAGGCCACCACATACTCAAATTAAAATGTCAGGCCATGGCTAAATTCTACTCCTGTGGTTTTCGCAAGAAGAGTTGAATAATTTGGAAATTAGCTGTAGACTATAAAAACAAATGTAACCACTCAGGTGGTACAGTATAATATATGTGTATGAATTATATTCCCATCAATATAGAAACTTCTACAAGTGAACATTCATTATCTATAAACATTGTGTTAAAATGGCCTCAACAAATGTAAAGATAGCTTGGACACATTTTCTAACACACAGCCTCGATGCAATGTCTTCCTGTGTCTCTGCCTTTAAGGGGAATGTGATATTCAAATAGAAGATGCTGACACCAAAGGCCAGGGGCAAAAGTTCCACCAAGTTGTCAGAGGGTCATTTCCGAGATAAATGTTCAACGCTAGCTCCACAAAATCTATTAGACGGGTTGTAAAACCAATTCATTTATGTCCTTCGGGTACAAATATAGTCTTTGCGACACCCACACATTCATTGTAATTAGCAGCAAAACCAATCAATTAAAGATAACAGATGAAGATTTGAAAAAAACGATTTAAAGAGGAGGGTCCAGTCTGTGAATAAATGAGCATGAGACAGAAGGGATGTACGTATATTTTGATAGTCGAGTGTTTTAACGGGGGAAAGTATATGTTGTCTGGGTTGTCGCAGTGCAATTGCCTCACTACCTAGTACTGAGGAGATTTAATGTCAGTGAAAGCTACCAACACCAATCTTCTTGTCTCCCGGGAACGGAGCGATTCACTACAGTCTGCCTAAGTCGCATAGAATTTAAGATCCTTATCGGTGGATACAGTAGGGGAAGCGCTAATAGCGCAATCCTTTCACTTTTTAGATAAAGTGAAGACACCATTTAGGTGAAGTAATCTTGATAAACCCTTGCCCTGTGAATCCTGTTTTTAGAGACGAGTAAACAAATTATTCTAAAAGTCACCTCAGCGAGAACGAAGCCAACATTAAGATATCACTGAGAATCGGAGGGGGATATCTCTTAGGGAACTTCGGCAATTTGTGTAGCAATTTGTTTTGTGGTCAACAGGACAATACATCACTGATAGGATGGCAGATTGCTCTGTGCTAAAGGGGGTTTTGCGGCGTCCCAGATTTATTTCTTTATTTTCTTTTTTTACCTTGAATTACCAATAAGAGTTGGGAGGAGATGGACGAGAGGCAGACGGAGGTAACGTGGGAGCAGAACAACCCTCACAAACCACCTGTCCTCACAGACAAACTTAATTCACAGCATCTCGAAACACCACACGATGGTTTTTTCTAGAATTTCATTGAGAGCCATGTAACAGTCGCCACCACTTGCCAGCATGCGTGTCTCACTGCTCTATCGCCGGTTTACGGAAATGGTCGCCGCAACACGACACTTTGCCTCTCTTCCATTTTGTATTGTAAAAGGCCCGAGGACATTTAATATACAGTCGTTTGCCTCATGCCCATATGTCCCAACATCAGGCTCTGACAGTATTATAAGCACCAACCTCACCTTGACTCCCGGGTCACTCGGGACATCTGTGAAATGAATAAATGTATATCCGACATTTCACATTGTCCCAGCGTGCACCTGAAAGCCCCCCTGTCATGTGCCCTTGATCCCTTTTCACGGTATTCCGTGAGACGCCACTGGTCAGCATCCTAGCTAGCGGTCAGGCTGTTCTCACATTAGAGGCACTGTACGGGGCCCTAACATGTCAAGGGACGGAGACTGCGTTGCTTGTGTCAGTGGCCGAGGGCGGCTCTTGATGTACAGCTGGGTGAATGATGACGGTGTGCTGGGTCGGTATTCACCGCTGTGATGGACCCTCCAGTGCTGAACTCTGACCTCTTGTCTACGAGACAGACACACGCTCCCTCTGAAGGAGTAAATTACATTGACTCTAGATGGGATGAAGGGTGTGTGTGTGTGTGTGTGTGTGTGTGTGTGTGTGTGTGTGTGTGTGTTTTAGGTCTAACTATACTCATGGGGACCAAATGAATATAGTAAAACCAGAGAGAACTCATGGGGTCCTTTTTACTGGTAAAGTTTAGACATAAATGTTATTTTACTGAGGTTACGGTAAGGGTTATGGTTAGGGTTAGGTTTAGGTTTAGGGTTAAGATTAGGGAAATATTTCTGATCTGATCACCAGGAGTAGTGTTGAGGTACATTTTTTTAGATTACTTCTCCTGAACACACGGTACTGATACCTCCTCGACGCGCAGCACCGATATCTTCTAGAACACAGAACACATCCCCCAAACATGATTTGACCTGATGTTCTTGGATATTAAAAGCTCTTGAATTTAGAATTTCCCTCCTCCGGAACCTCTCCTCTTCTGTAACACAATCGTCACGTCTCTACAGAAGTTCTGCCCTTGTCATCATTCGAATCAAGCAATCGTCCACGGGTATTTCATTCTCTTTCTTTCAAGTGGAATGAACGAAAGGAACTGGCATCACACAACAGAGGGACAGAAATATACAGTAACGGTTACATGTGTCAGCTTGGGAGCTGGAGACGCGTCCAACAGTGTTATTTCTTCATGAAAAAGCGAGCTAGACAGGCCTTCCATCGCGGGGAGTCTTCTTTCACCTCACGGAGCAGGCGGCTCACGTTAACACCAACTAAGTCCATCAGTCATGTAGGCAGACTGTCAGTCATCAATGTGGCATGCAGAGCTGGCGGTCCTGAAAGTACAGCTCCTCACCAATTACTGAGGTTTGCCGTGAAGAGACATGACCTAGCATTGCATTTTAGCTCTCACAGGGACAGTTCAGAGTAAAGAGGTTGTTCAGTCCTCTAAAAGCTTCACCTGAATACATGTTTTCAATGTGTGTGTGTGTGTGTGTGTGTGTGTGTGTGTGTGTGTGTGTGTGTGTGTGTGTGTGTGCGCGCGCGCGCGTGTGTGCGTGTGCGTTAAGTGCTCTGTGCGTGGTAGCGAACGTGAGCTCATGCTCAGCATGTTGAGTGCCTTACCTAGAATCAAGTCAACGTGCACTGACATCATGTTCCTCAATTTTTCTGACCTAAGAGGAAGACCAGGCTGTTCCGGGAGCCATTGCGCGTGTGCGCGGGTATCTTAGGATTCACGCGTCGCGTCTTACGAGGGCATACCCCTTTAACGTTCGGTTGATGATCCCAAAATGACTGACAATCCCAGGCTGTCACCAGATAACAAACCTCCTCCTGAGCCAATGAGATTCATCACTATATTCAGTAAGCTCTCCTGCATATCCATTTGCCGTATAAATTATGAGAGATCTATTGGTCTAGCCATATACTTGTGTCCACTCATCATTTTATCTCTTTCAGCCAGGGATTCTCTTTTGTCAGGTATATTAGATTGTCTATGAAAATATTGATTATAGTTATGACTGGGGCCCCCTGCATGTCAAAGTAAGATTTAATTATGCAGTGCAAACACAAATCATGTCGAGAGAGACTATCACTGTGTTCCTCTCACCTTCTCAGTCTCTCTCTGTGTCTTGCTCTGTTTGTTCACTATACTATAAGCTTGCTCGCTCTTTCTCTCTCGGTTCCATCTTTTAACTTCTCTTCTCTATCATTTCCCTTTGTTTCTCGCTTGTTCTGTCCAGTACAGTTTTTGTGCACTTTCCAAGTGCACAAACCACAGACTAAGTGCCGTAACTTCATGAATGTTAATTGTAATTAGTGACTTCATGAGACAGACAAACAAATAGATCAACAGATAGATATTTATAGAGACAGAGATAGAGATCAATAATGGATAGAGAAACAGAACAATGGCAGGAAGTTAAAAGAGCTTCCTGGAATTCAAAAACATGCTGCATATGGTTTCTAGATGTCTTCATGTTCCTACAGGGTCCATCCATTGGTTCTTTGTTGTTCTGTCCCTTCATATTGTGCTGTGTTTCTTGTGGTTCCTCTTCTTATTTCAGCTCCTCCTCTCCTCCATCTTGTTCTCTGTTCCCTTGCCTTTTCCTCCAGTCTGTCCTTCTCCCTTTCTATTTATATAAGTCCTGCTCTCTCATTCTCATTTTGCTTTTTACTCTCACCTTCTCTCTCTCTCTCCTGCCCTAACCTCTAACCCCTGTCCATCTGTCATACTTTCTTCATTCCTCCGTCCCTCTCTCAAAGAACATGTAAATTTCTCTTCAGATGACTACATCCTCCCCAGTAGCTCTCCAGCTTGCAGCCAGGTCTGATAAAAGCCCAACTAGATCCCAGGGGAGAGGAGAGCTGCCTCGCACACACGACGAAGAAAAACAGATATTTATAGACTTAGCTGAGATTATAGCGGAACAGAGGTTCAGCACAAATTACCAGCGACCTCTGATTAAGATTTTGAAATGAGCAAACGGGGAACTGGTTAGGGATGGCGTAACTATAGGACTGAACACCATTGTCCTTTATATTGCCTTACAAACAATGGACGACATAACGGGCCAATGTGTCATGAGTCTTCGACGGCTTATACTCGCTGAACGAGGCCCAGGGTTATGGGATACGGCCTGTTAACAGGCGCAGTCGCAGCGCCGTCACGTTCGGGGAGCACAATCCACAGCCGTTGTTCTTCTCCTTCCTCGGGCGACCGCCTCTCCTGCCTCTTTCATCGCAGCGCGTCAGCCGCGGTGTTTTGCACACAAACCTTGAAAGGGCCCAAGCTGGGGGCGGGGGCAGTTGGCTCTCCTACTGGCGGCACGTTCACCGGGCCTTCAAAGGGGAGCCGCCGCGCTCGTTGATGAAGCTGTTTGGACTTGTCCCTTCGAGGAGGGACACCGGAGGCGAACCGTACGAAGGGGTGAAGGGAGAGCACACACCCACTTTCGCTTATGCTCCCTCAGGCCATTGTGCCCCACACACAAAAACCAAAAATCATACACAGACACACGCAGGCGCTCGCACCTATGCTAACAAATCTGTACTGCCCGCTAAATAATTATCTACATGTAGAGGGAACAAACGCCTCAGACAGACAGATAGATAGTAGAGATAGAGAGAGGGGGATGGGTCACATTAAAGGGAGAGACGGGCAAGTGTGAAGCGAGACAGCCGGGCAGGAAAAAAGAGAGAGCAGAGGGCTAGCTTTCTCTTCGCTCCCTTTTCCCATCAGTTGCGTTGAGAGTCTGTTGACCTTTCTGAATGAGCGAGAGTCACACTGACATAAACATTGTCTTGTTTGCCGTGTCACGGAGAGTATGCATCGATCGCAGCCATCCTAGAAGGTCATACGCTCGGCGGTTAGGGGCGAAGGGCCACACAGATGAAACACGACTTCTGTCCACAACCGGGTCCAAAGCGATGGAAGCAAGACAGTAACCGCCGTGTTGGTTCAGCTTACGTCGATGTCACAGCCCAGATATCCAGATCCGATTCCCTACAAGCTACATGTTGACCGGAACCGCGCGAGAACGAACAAAGGTTATTGCTCATGAAAACTTTCAAGAGGTTGCCCTTCGGCGTGAAATCACATTGAGTGATTGAGGACGTCGGTATGTATGTGTTGCTTGCTACGCAGTATTTCAACATCAGCTTCTCTAATTAACTTGGCTGGGTTTGTTATGGCCCCGTCACAAATTACGTTTCGTGCCGGATATTGGTCGTTAACGCTGACAACTGACATTTCGGACTGCCGAGTTTCAAATTGGACTACACCGAGTAGAGAGGCCACATGGAAGACATGTGTGGGATCAGAGTGGTCCCTCACACGGTCGCACTCTTCGGTTTGGCCAGTCCACGTTTAAAAATACGAGGGAGCAACGGAGGGGATTGACAGGGAAAGATGGATGGTGGAATGGATAGAGGGAAAGAGCTACAAACATGTGGTACAAGTGCCAATGGGCTTATTCATATGAAAGTAGCCCTGCATGTGTTTCTTGTCCGCCACGTTGCCAGTGTGAATGACAGATAAGACAGGGATGTTGTTATGTTGCTAGGTAATGTGAAGTTGCCCATAAGCTTTCTAGAGGAAGGTCTGATGTCAGTTCTGCATTTAGCCGTCTTTGCTAAATGCGTCGTAAAATGATCTGCAAATATATTTTGGTCAGAGCTGGTTTTGTATTTTTGACATAACACTAAGAGAGACATGCTAACATGTCAACATGCTCCTCTGGAATTAAGGGGACTGGTGGGATTAAGTTGGTGTGAAAACTCTACATTCTGAAAAAGGTTCAAAGTTTTCTGACCTGAAAGCAGCATTTTATTGCATAACATATCTTTACTAATCTTTACAAACAGAACGCTATTTGAGGATTTACATTAGGTCCAGCTACTCTTTTAACTGGACCTAAATTATTTTTATTCCATTTTAATCATTTAAATGGAGACTTTCACCCTGTCACCAAGGGCAGAGGAACTGGTGAGACATGCCCTTCCATTGTTAGAAGCAAGTAAATAGGTCCCCGCCAATCATAATAATCACTGACAAAAATACTCTGCTGCCCAATATCAAAATCTACTGCTCAATGCTCCAAATGGCCTGGTGTCATATAACTACCCCTGGTAGTACTGATGATGCCCTCAAGTACCTGCAGAAAAGGATGAAGCAATTTTTTTACCTTAACATAGTTTGAGTCAGACACCATGGACCAAATGTAGGCAGTTAGCTACCAGGTTAAACCATTCACCAAATGTAAACTAGCTAGCTGACAACGTTTAGGTGAGCTGGCATTGGCAATATGTGAATAGGGAAGGTGAATTCAACTGTTTGTCATCGTGTCAGCTCATAATCTACTGCCACCTTGACAAAATAAAATCTCAATAACAGTATTGAATACATTTCCAAAAAATCTGGGTTGCGCATGAAAAATGCTAATAATAGCAGTGGATCGATGAATCATGTATCTATGTATCTTGTTGCGCGTATAAACCGGTTACCAACGTAATTAGAGAAGTAACCATGGATGGTAATATTGAGTGTTTCTGGTTTGTGGTCAATATTCCAGGGCAAAAGGCTACTCTTAGAAAAAGGTCTCAAAAGGGTTCTTGGAAGAACATTTTAATAGTACAATGTAGAATCATGGTTTCTGGAGAGTGAATATAATTCCTAATATTTTTTTCTGTTCTATTTATATAACAGTTATGTTGACCACTGACAGCAACAATTAGGCTTAAGAGATTTATGCAAGTCCATAAATGGTAAAGTTACCAACTTCTTCCTATATGTAATCAGCTATTTTAATAATATTCATCTTTTATCTGAATATGCATACATATTCAAGGACATTTTTGTTTGCAGTGTTCAAACTTTACATGATTGATAGGAATTACATTTAATTCTATTAAACCATGCCTTCGATCTGATGTAGACTGCCACCTATACAATTAAAATGGAACTTTTTCCTATGCAAAAAAGTTACTTTGATCATTTACAAAGGAGCTCCTTGAAGAAGATCTTTACCTGGAAAGTTCCAAACGCATGGACATTTGAACCCCAAAATGTGTTGGAACAGCTTGCCTTCCCTCAACACACTGGATGTTAATGAGAGCTGTGCTCTCGCATAATGCTCACTGACCCTCCCATTGAGCTTTGACTGGCTCCCTCTTCCCCTCTGGGTGTCCTCTGAGCAAGGTTTTGACCGACCGTGTGTCTGAATATTGATCACTCATGACTCAAAAGAAACATTTCACCAACATTTTTCCAATTTAATATGAATATATCTTATCATAAAGTTCAGCCATGAGAACAATTACAGCAAATTGGCAATTATATATGAATGGCACAGCCTGCTCAGCAGTTTGAGATGGCGTGGAATATCAACATTTGTGTTTGGTCCATAAGAAATGGTTGGGCTCTAACCTTTGGGTTCAAACTCTTAACGGTTACATTATGACACATTTGTAATGAATTATAAAATGTTCATAACTTATCTCTCTATCTCAAAGTAGTGTGATTTCAATTGCAAACAAGGTTTAAAAAAAAAATGAAACAATTAATTTGTTATCCATAATTGAGCAGCATCATATCTCCTTGTGGGCATCTGCAAACGTCAGTGACTCGAAAATGTTTGTAACTTTCGTTGACAAAGTGTTAACAAGATTCCAGAGTTTGAGATATTGATATAGTATAGTTAGAAACGTTTTAAAGGTGAAATCTTAAATGAAGACCTTTCTATGGTGTATGTAATTATGAAGAGCTGCAGGCTGACAGGCACTTGTAACGGTCGACATTTGATTAATAATGTGGATGAAGACACCGTATTTATTTTGTCAAAATGTTTTATAACCGCATACATCAGTATTGTTTTGCTGTCTTATTTCCAACAAGCTGTTAACCCAGATATTAACCACTGAATACAATAACGTCTGAATTCATTGATTTGCATTTCACACTACAGTTTTTGACATCATTTTTATTTAAAGGACCGGTATGGTTTTGTGTCAATATACAATCACATGTCTGCAAGAAGAACAGCTTGTGTTAATTGGATTGGGACCATACAGATGGAGCTATGTTTGGTTTTACGCGTAAGTATTTTGCATATTAAGAGATTTATTCAAAACGCATCTGAATGGATGAAAGTGTTTAGGTGGGTGGGTTGGCTGAATGTATATGTGACAGAACCGCAGAAGTGGTTAGCCTAAGACGCGTGTCTGTTCGTCTGTACGTGACTGAGAGCGACAGACATGGAGTGAGGAAGAGCATAGTGTGCGTGTCTTCTGGCATACATGCTTTTCTATGTGCATCTCAGCATGCTGTACTGTACTCTAGTTCATACCAGCTTTTTCACAGTGTGTTGGCGGTTGGCTGAGAGTGAGGTCCATCAATCATTGATGAATGCCACCGTCTCCATGCTGCTTCACTGATTTGCCTTTCTGTTCAAGGCTGTGATTTTCAGCGCTTTGTCATATGCTGGGACTTTTCCCCTCCAGCGCATGCATTTTCGGCGAAGCACCCGAGGCTGAAATGGTATTTTTGAATTGACTCACATTGAGAGATTTAGGGTTATTTTGCCGACGTTTAATATTAGTTCTTCAATAAACTATGTTAAAAAACATGTAAATAAATGTTTTCTGTATTCTACCATCATCAAAATTTCAAAAGTTAAAAAGGCCCTTTCGTGAAGCACATGATTGAGGCATGAATAACGGACAAATTCCAAATCTCGGTTTTATATGTGCACGGGAATGGTCAGTTGACGTTGATAAGTTACTCCCACTCACAATACGGTACTATTGTTTCTAGGATAGCTAAATGCTCACTTTCTTCCCCAGTATATGGTGATATAATATTCACAAGATTATGTATTTCAGACAAAAGTTGTTGAGCTTGGGATATAATGGAAATACTGTAGTTCATTTTTTGCGTGATCATTTTTAAGTATTAAATGCGGCATTATGTTGATGAACTGATTAATTATACATTTTAAAGCTGTTGTTTTAAATTTCTTGCCAAAGTAAGCTTTTAAAGTGACACACTCGTATGATGTCAGTGATTGAGTAAAGATATTGAGACCCATCACTGAGTACTTCAACATATAATCCATTAAATATCATCCTCTTTGCCTTTATGAACAGACTATCACAATATTCATGCATTTCTGAAACCCGCCCCCATATTTTCATTGGAATGATCACTCTGTGCGTTGCTTCTACATCAGACAGCGACGACTGGGCTAATGTGGACTAGCAATTCTGGCATTTGCTCAAACTAGCCATATAGAGAGTTGCACCTGTTATCATTTAAAAGCTGAAGCGTCCGAATGTAATGATTTGTAAACCATCTGATTAGAATGCAGACATTAACCCTTGATCATGGCTAACCTGTGCTTCGGAAATGCCCTTTGTAATGCCAATATGGCGCTTGTCTTTTATCTCGCTGTAATTGTACTATGAGTAATGCTATATTGCACTATGAGAATTAAGGACTGAAACCTCTCTAGTGTCTCTGTTAAGGCCATTCAATCTTTTTAGTCAAAGCTACACAGCCACAGCCTGGGATTTGTACGTAGTCAATAGCCAGAGGCTGTCAGTCATTGTTTCTGGAGCTCTCTGTTTTTTTTAAGAGGGATTACTTCCTCAGAACCATTCCTCAACTAAGTGCGGTGCTTTGTTATTTTTGATTCGTGGACCATACCTTTAAGCAACACACAGCCTCTCGTTAGGTTACGGGCACGAGAGTCATCGCCTTAAGCCCTGAGTTTCTTCCCGTTCCCAGGAGCTATGTGACATTGTGGGCCAGATCTAGGGATTAGAGCTACACTTGGCCCAGGGGCATTCTCTTCCCTAAGCTTCCTAAATCACAGAGACAATACGCTCTTATTAGATAAGCAAATGTGTGCAGAGATACATAATACACGGTTGCCCAGAGGAATACTGTGCTTTTCTTTGACGGAAAAGAGGACACACAAGGTGGCTATGAGAATATACTGCAATATCAAAGTGAATATGTTGTGCGTGACTTGTTAAAAAAATATCAGTTGATGTTTACATGAACCCCTTTCAAGCCACCTTATGACATTCTTAGAGCTTAGACATTCTTAGACTAAAAGGTTATGTCTGGAGAAAGTTCACGGAGACTGGAAATGTTATTCTATTTACCTGCAAAACTGTAGAACACCGGTTCATCTCAGTTGATAGAGCAGGGTGCCTGTGATGCCAGGGTTGGGGGTTTGATTCCCACTGGGGCCTAAGTACGGAAATGTATGAAACGTACCATTCATACAGACCCAATAACTATTTTGGATACAGTGTCTGTAAACATGGAGGCATTAAGACTAAGACTTTAGATGGTATGTTTTTACCATATTTTTTTACCCACTAACCCTATCAGATAACTGAAAAACTGGTATAAAAAAGAAAGCATGGTATATTAGTGGGATTTTTGTCTGTGTGTGATTGGGATATTATTTCCAATTTGCTGGTTTTATTCGCTGGAATTTGTGAAAGGAAATGTGTAGGCAGGGTGAGGATCAACTGGAAATGTGGTACTATGGTGCTTAAAGGCTCAAAGAATTTGCAATCCAATGTATCTCTCTACTCTCATTTCTTAAATCCTGTGATGCAAATGAATGAACACACAGAGGATCTAGTGCCTGTTGGCTGTTAACAGTTGCTTGTCGAGGCGGCAGTGCAGAGCATTGCTTCTGATGCAAAACGTGGACTTTGGAGTCTTTCGGTTTTTGGCATGTGTTTTTGCCTGATACAGAGAGCAAAGCAAAACATTTTTCACTGGCCCAAATTATCAAGGATTGCAGAGTCTCAGATGAGTAATATATGTTTATTGAAAGGGGAACTGAGCGTAGCTTTAATGTGTCAAAACAAGATGGAGGCTCCTTTTCTACATACATGAGCCTCCATTACAAGGCTTTACTAATCCAAACATGCAAATCCATGTCCAAAATGTGCCTTTTGTGTATAATCCCAACACAATTCCTATGGGATTAGGATTATCATATTTTTTTAAAGAACTGGGAGAGCACTGGGGAAGAGTGTTGAGTTATTTGAGGCCAACTTTAGAACCTAGTCTACCATGTTCAATTCAATTTCTTAATGTTGTCATATAAGCTTCTATCGATCTCTACCAAGAGTGGGATACAGCCCCTTGAGCAGAAGAAAATGAGACCAATATAATTATTTTTCTAGATGTCCTTGACTGTCTGCGTGACGTATTTATTGTCAATATATCAAACCAGCTCCTATCCACAGGCCTTCATTTCCCAAGAGTAATAAATCTGATTGAATAAGATTAGATAACATAGTTTGATTGGACATGCCTCCTCCTATACAACCACATACAGTCTCAGTGGGGCACCATGTACTGGGTGGAGACACCTTGTAAAACCATAGAATTCCGCAGAAAGAACACAACACAACACTAGATTGGTATTTAGAGGCTATTCAGGCTCAGATAGACTGTAAACAAAGGAGAAATGTTGGCATGAAGTGTGAGATGAGCTGAGAGAGGGTTAAGAGCTTGAAATGAGGGATGTGTGTTGGTGCAGCTACCTGACTTTATCAGTGCCCAGACACATTTATACATAAGGTAATGAATGTACAGTATATTGGCTGCACAAAGCTGCATTTTAAAGATGGGGCTTTTTCCAAACAACAAGGTCTTTATTTAAACACCCCTTTTGAGGATGTAAACAGCTAAAATTAGTTTTTTACTTCCTCCCCCTCCACATTTCTCCTTTTCTACATATAGTCTATGGGCGTAATCTGTAAATAGAAGTGTTATCATACCTCAGTTACCCACACATGAATGACAGATCAATTACATCATTGTACACAATGTCTTCAGGTACCCATGTGGCTGTGAATGCATCTTCAACTGTATCCTGCTTGCTATGTTCTTGCTCTACCTCCGTTTCTGTCCCCTTGACTATATTAGTTTTGGAGGTGTGTCATGTTCTGCGGCCTGTGGGTTCAGTCTGTGGGTAAGCTTCCTTTATGTCTGAATACTTTTTTCACCAACCACAGGAATAATGAACTTTGTCTAAGCTGAAGAGACATCTTGGTGTTCCCCCCCGTTTAGCTAGAAATGTCCCTGGTTAGCTGTCACAGAGGTTACTTGGAAATTGAAGAGTAGGTTCATGATGTAATGAGATGCTTTTCTCTAATCAGAACTAGCAGTAAATAATGTATATCATTGTACCAAACTCTCCTGCTTCCGCTGACCTTATACAGTGGGGCAAAAAAGTATTTAGTCAGCCACCAATTGTGCACGTTCTCCCACTTAAAAAGATGAGAGAGGCCTGTAATTTTCATCATAGGAACACTTCAACTATGAGGGACAAAATTAGAAAAAAAATCCAGAAAATCACATTGTAGGATTTTTTATCAATGTATTGGTAAATTATGGTGGAAAATAAGTATTTGGTCAATAACAAAAGTTAATCTTAATACTTTGTTATTTTCCCTTTGTTGGCAATGACAGAGGTCAAATGTTTTCTAAAGTCTTCACAAGGTTTTCACACACTGTTGCTGGTATTTTGGCCCATTCCTCCATGCAGATCTCCTCTAGAGCAGTGATGTTTTGGGGCTGTCGCTGGGCAACATGGACTTTCAACTCCCTCCAAAGATTTTCTATGGGGTTGAGATCTGGTGACTGACTAGGCCACTCCAGGACCTTGAAATGCTTCTTACGAAGCCTCTCCTTCGTTGCCCAGGCGGTGTGTTTAGAATCATTGTCATGCTGAAAGACCCAGCCACGTTTCATCTTCAATACCACTGCTGATGGAAGGAGGTTTTCACACAAAATCTCAGGATACATGGCCCCATTCATTCTTTCCTTTACACGGATCGATCGTCCTGGTCCCTTTGCAGAAAAACAGCTCCAAAGCATGATGTTTCCACCCCCATGCTTCACAGTAGGTATGGTGTTCTTTGGATGCAACTCAGCATTCTTTCTCCTCCAAACATGTTGAGTTGAGTTTTTACCAAAAAGTTCTATTTTGGTTTAATCTGACCATATGATATTCTCTCAGTCCTCTTCTGGATCATCCAAATGTTCTCTAGCAAACCTCAGACGGGCCTGGACATGTACTGGCTTAAGCAAGGGGAGATGTCTGGCACTGCAGGATTTGAGTCCCTGGCAGCGTAGTGTGTTACTTTGGTCCCAGCTCTCTGCAGGTAATTCACTAGGTCCCTCCGTGTGGTTCTGGGATTTCTGCTCACTGTTCTTGTGATCATTTTGACCCCAAGGGGTGAGATCTTGCGTAGAGCCCCGGATCGAGGGAGATTATCAGTGGTCTTGTATGTCTTCCATTTTCTTTTAATTGCTCCCACAGATGATTTCTATACACCAAGCTACTTACCTTTTGCAGATTCAGTCTTCCCAGCCTGGTGCAGGTCTACAATTTTTTTCTGGTGTCCTTTGACAGCTCTTTGGTCTTGGCCATAGTGGAGTTTGGAGTGTGACTGTTTGAGGTTGTGGACAGGTGTCTTTTATACTGATAACAAGTTCAAACAGGTGCTATTAATACAGGTAACGAGTGGAGGACAGAGGATCCTCTTATAGAAGAAGTTACAGGTCTGTGAGAGCCAGAAATCTTGCTTGTTTGTAGGTGACCAAATACTTATTTTACTTATTTAAATTTTACTTGAAAATCCTACAATGTGATTCTCTGGATTTTTCTTTCTCATTTTGTCTCTTTTAGTTGAAGTGTACCTATGATGAAAATGTCAGGCCTCTCATCTTTTATAGTGGGAGAACTTGCACAATTGGTTGCTGACTAAATACTTTTTTGCCCCACTGTATGTGAAAGTTAGATTTGTAACCGTTGCTTAAAACAACCATGTCCAACCATGTCTTTGTCCAACCATGTCCATGTCCAACCATGTTCATGTCCAACAATGTCCATGTCCAGGTGTTGGATTGCATAACATTCAGCAACAACATTAGATCCTAAACATTGCGGAATCAGACATTACTGGATGAATGTGCATAACAATTCTAAAGTACATTTTAAGAAATACATTATATTGATATGTTAAAACCCTCTTAAATGACTGTATGTAAAGGACATTAGTGGCTTCATTGAAACAAGTACAGATCTGATACAGTCAGATCATCCATGTGACATCACAAACTAACAGCAGAGGTTCCATCCTACCAGTACAGACTGGCATTTTGAACTCATTGTTTTGAAATCATGGATGTAGAATAGTAGAAAATCTAGTTTTGACCGCACTGGGCCTTTAAATCGAATTTGCCTTATCAAGCTAAGCTAGGCTTAGGCTTGAGTGAATGTCATTACTGCTTAATCTACTCAATATTGAATACAGGTATGATAATGATTCCAATAGGTTAAAGAGTGGTGGTGGCAACACTGGGGTTGTGTGATTGATTCCCTCATGGGTCACCTTAATTAAATGTATCCCAGTATGAACTCCAACTCCGGGCGCTTAATGAATATACAGTACATAATATTATGCAGAGAGCTAGATGCTGTCGTCCGTGATTCCATCACATTCGTACTGAAACATTTGAACCTTCATGCATAAACGCTGCCTCAGGTCTACGGTGCTTCACAAAGGCAAACAGCGCTCCCCGAATACCATGGACACACTATTGTGTCAATGTGATTGTATCCATCTCCCTCAAGCCATAACCTTTCACACCACATTCCCCCCTTTGTCCGTTTCCTCCTTTGAGTATTTATAATTCATGGAGCTTATTACTTTCTCCCTCTGTTTCTCTCTCATTCCCCCTCCCCCTCGCCCCAGCTCTCCTGTTGTCTGTTTAACTCTTTCTTCTCTCTCGCTTCAGTCTCCTCTCACTGTAAACCAAAGTCCCTCCCTGTCCCGGGTACTCTCTCCTTCTGTGTTTTGACCTCTTTCTGACCCCTGATAGCTAAATGCACTCTTCTTCCTGAAGGCAGATGCCACTCACTTCCCTCAGAAATTAAGCACCATGTGGCTAAAGATTAACAATTGATTTGCTAATTGGGATTTGCATTGTGGTCCACAAGGTATAGCATGTGTGGGTTTTGCTGGTGGATAGTCAGAAATATTCAGGGTCTAACAAGTCATAACAAGTTTGCCGGAGGGACATGTCATTAAGCTGGGTAGGGGACCTGGTGAGTTTACAGGTGGCTTATTTTGAATTCAACTTTCAAGTCAAGGATAGCCTTTGTCAAGGAGGTGGCTCACCTTTTAGACAGGTTAATAAAAAATGGGATTAATTCTTTAGGACTGATTTACTCCTGGCCAGGCTAACTAGAGAAAAATAGACTAGACTCAAACCATCTTGTTTGTGCAATGACCATGTAGACAAAATTACCTAAGAAGAGATCTGGTGTTTGAAAAAGTTTTAGAAAAAAGAAGGGCTCTGAAAAATGAAAGTGATTATTTGATCTGGATATTGGTGTTTTAAAGAGATTATTCTGAAAACCCTTTTGGGGGTTTCAGTCCATGCAAAAGAAAATTCAAATGCAGAAAATATACATATACATTACCGTACAAAAATTTGGGAATTTGGGACTACAACTCCCTAAAGCCTACAACTTGTAGTTTGTTCATATCTTTAGCTGACGACACATTAAGCATACAAATAAATTGGATTGAAATAATTTACCCAATGTCGGTTTAATAAGTTATCTATTAATCTATAAAACAACCAACAGTTTTATTAGTCGATCAGCCCTACCGACTGTCAACACAAAGTGAAGTCTTCATGGAGGGCAGGCAGCTAAGGTAACGTTTCTAGTAAATCAACAAATCCTTAGCCTGTCTCCCACTAGCATCAGTCTCTGTGTCTGTTTGTATTATCTATATCTAACTACATCTAACGCCCCCCCCTTAACAGATCTCTACAGTGTCTAACCTCTCTTTGTATTCTTACAGCTAGGATCCTCTGTCATTGCAGAGTATTGCTAGTAATATGTCTCTGTGATAGACAGCTGCTCCAGTCACCAACATCTGCCAGGAAGTAGACAGACCCCCCCCGGTGAAGTGTGGGCCATGAGCTGGCCGATGGACTGCTGTCCTGCCGCGAACAGGAACAGAAAATGTCCCTCACAGTAGCACATGTCCATGCATGCTCGCCCACGTCATACCACTAGCATAATATACACAGCTACCGCGCACAACCCAAGTCCTCACATGCATGGCACTGTTTAACCAGGGAATTAGCCACAAGAAAATATATAATCCAGACTTAAACTCTCTGTGTGTATTTCCGTCGGACGGGACGGAGCGGCACATTGCCTTGTTCTGTCATCCCTCAGACAGGTGGGATCAAAGGTGGTATACTCCCAGGTTCTCTTGACAGGTCAAAGGTTAAGCCCCACACAACACGGGGTACCACTTCTGTAATTTTAACGCTAACTACAGATGAAGTGTAAATCCGAATAGAAATGTAAGATTCATGGAGTGTTTTACATGTAAACACCACACGGATTATCTTCATCAGGTGGCATCGGGTGCTGTGATCTTCTTAATGTAGTCTGTGATATGTACCCTATGCTAGGGATGAAGGTTTGCAGCAGTCCTATTTGGCTGTTTTTTGTCCGTTAACACTACCTCACTGTCTCTCGTGTGGTGGTCTCTATTGCTGTTGTCTTTAGATGAACGACATGGAGAAGGACCAGACAGATCCTTGTGGCTTCCAAGCCAACATCCTAGTCAACCTGTGTTAACACTCATGTCTTTGAATCTCCATTTTTATAATAGTCTTAAATCAGCCAACACAAAGGCCTTTACAGCTGGAAACTACAAACAATTCCCTAGTAGACTGAAACCTAGAGACGTCTTGCTCCATAGAGTGTCCGGAATGTGACGCAAATGTGAATTTCAGACACGATTGGTGACGTTGGAGGTCGAAGGACATTTTCCCTTGTAAAGTAATAATCAATACTCCACCAAAAATATAGAATTTTGACGATTGGGTGTTGTAAATATTTTTACTGTACCTAATAATACACTGATCAGCCAAAATATTATGACCACTGACAGGTGCCATGATAACGAGATAGCAAGGTGCCATGATATCAGTGTTATCCACTTCACCTGGGAGTGGGATATATTAGGCAGCAAGTGAACATTCTGTCCTCAAAGTTGATGTGTTAGAAGCAGGAAAATGGCAGCTACAGGGTCTTGGGCGGCCAAGGCTCATGGATGCATGTGGGGAGTGAAGGCTGGACCGTGTGGTCCGATCCAACAGATGAACTACTGTAGCTCAAATTGCTGAAAAGGTTAAGGCTGGTACTGATAGAAAGATGTCAGAACACACAGTGCATCACAGTTGTATGTGAGTATGGTGAGCATCAGAACTGGACCACGGAACAATGGAAGAATGTGGCCTGGTCTGATCGTGTTTCCTGAATCATGTTTGCTTTTGCATACCTGGAGAACACATGGCACAAGGATGCACTATGGGAAGGAGGCAAGGGTCATGCTTTGGGCAATGTTCTGCTGGGAAATCAAGGATCCTGCCATTCATGTGGATGTTACTTTGACACATACCACCAACCTGAGCATTGTTGCAAACCATGTACACCCTTTCATGGCAACGGTATTCCCTGGTGGAATTGGCCTCTTTCAGCAGGATAATTCGCCCTGCCACAAAGCAAAAATGCTTCAGGAATGGTTTGAGGAAAACAACAATGAGTTCAAGGTGTTGACTTGACCTCCAAATTCCCCAGATCTCAATCCAATTGAGCATCTGTGGGATGAGCTGGACAAAACAGTCTGTTCCTTGGAGGCCCCACCTCGCAACTTACAGGATTCGCTACTAATATCTTGGTCTCAGATACCACAGCACACCTTCAGAGGTCTAGTGAAGTCCTTGCCTTGGCAGGTCAGGGCTGCTTTGGCGGCAAAAGGGGGCTGATCGGTGTTATGGCTGATCGGTGTATATAGGGATAGTTATAGGACTCAACATAGCACTTATGCAAGATGAGAGAAGTACTCTTTTTGTTTATTTACAAGGCACTCCATCAGAAACGTCCAAGCGGATATTGCATCTCTAATTAAGTTTAAGACAATTCATTAAGGCACATGAACACAGGATTGGTTAGTACTTGATACACCAAAGATCACCTCTGAATGAACGCAACTGCTATTACTTCATGTGCTGCAAAATGAGTTCTGTCTTGAATGACTTGTACCAATAAATCAATGTAATAAAGACTTGCTAGTTTTTTGGGGATAAATATGTCTATTATAATTCTGGTAAAACCTTTCATTTTCACCTCAAACTTAGATTATATCTGGGGAATCTGTCTTGCAAAAATGAAGGAACCTCAGTTACATTAATTCCTACTGTAGAAACACAGAGGTGTACACAAGCTTTAGAAGAGACGGTTGAATATGGGCTAACCTTGTTGTTTTATTAAGAGGTTACATTAAAGAAAATGTGAATATGGCCAAATATCTGTTTAGAGAACAGATGCTTTTTCCAATATCTCTCAAATATAGGAAAGAAACATAAATAACTTGATCATTTATGACAAATATTTGTAATATCTACACAGCCATTTTCAAAAAAAAAACATTTGTGTAAGAAATTGCATTTTTGGGAACTATTATTGATGTATACAGTATATAAACGAATCTTTCCACCCAATTTTATGATTGGACAATGTGATCATTACATTCAATGGTCACACGTCCTGTCCCTGTATTTCCAAATTCACTGATAGTCAAATACAGTAAACTATACAGTATGTACCTACCTATATATTCTATGCTATATATTCCATTGAAGTAAAGAGCTGTTCATATTAGAATTTTCTGTTCTTTGACATTGCATTTATGATGTTGGGGATTTTTCATATCATGCCGGCAGTTTTATTTCATTAGTGTGACAATTACATATGGCCGCCAGACTTCAAATGGTCGGTAAAACAGATTTTACTGCCGGATAAAATGGTATCAGGCTATATGCCAGCTGAGGGTAACCTACACTGTGGTGCCAATGCTTGCCGGACTGCAATGGACTTTACACCTTTGAACCACAATCGCTATAGTTCTGTTCGAGTCAGAACAGCAGCCCTTGACATACAAGTACACCTCTTGGACAGAACAAGATTCACCTTAAAGCAGAAAACCAAGTAGGAAGCAGGCATTACCACAGGCCCACTGATTTGCTGCTGTTCACGGCTGTTGATGACTGTAATAACAGCAATAGTTAATATGTAATGGTGACCGTAAACGAGGCAGTAACCAATAGCAGCAATAGTTAGTAGTGACTGTAATAACAGCAGCAATTAAGAATGACTGTAATAGTGACAATAGTAAATTATAACAATAGATAATAGTGACAGTATCAGTAATAATAGTTATTAATGACTGTAGCAGTAGTAAATAGTGACTGTAGTTGACAGTGATTGTAATAGTTACGGCAGTTTATGGTGACAATGATTACAAATGACTGTAGTAGTAGCAGTTGTAATTGTGACCGTAATAGTTGTTGGAGTTGATTTCCATTGTCCATCCTTCACCCTGACGCCTGATTGACAGCAAATGTGCATGATCAGGATGACCTAAACAGAATTATATTTATCCTGTAAGCCATGTAAATAAAAATGAAAGCCAATGATCATGAGAAATTTTAAATGTTATGAAGAATAGGGTGTGCCATTTATCAAACTAATAACCTAATACATGCCTTTAGAACAGTGATTATGTGATATTTTCTTAAATAGGAGTGCGAGCGTGAGACTGAAAAGGCCCAATACGGATGTAGCATTAGGCAGGGGTTTCAGCAAATAGATGTTAACATAAACAGCCAACCTATGCATGGACTTAAATGGGAAATGTTTGTTCTTCCATTCTGATCCTTGGTGTTGATTGTAACAGGTCAATGTTTTCGTATGGTGAAAAATAAGAAAACCGAGCATTTCAATAATCAAGCTTGGGTACTCTTCGGAACTTGAGGATGTAAATGAGTTATGAACTCTAGATTTTCATCAGTATTTGAATGTAGATGTGGATCGGATGGACAGACAGCAAGGTGAAATATATGCCACTTCAAAATCAGATCATATAATGAATTTCTGAATTATACATTTTGAAGAGGGAGTGGAACTTGCCGGAAGATTACAACCGTCTAGATTAGGTTGAACTCACAGGGTTAGGGTATGGTATTCATTTTGACTGGTTAAGGTTAGGGATGAGTATTCCTACTGGCGGGGGGCTAAAGGTTGATGGAAATCATCGCAAACTAGTATGCCTTGCAATGATTGAACATGCAACAGTCAAGTCGGCTCCCCGTCCACAATCCCCACCCACCACCCTAGGAGCCGTATATACAAGTTATGTATCGAGTCCAGACATTTCCCACAAACTAAACAAACCCCTTGTTTGAATTCCATCTGTATGATCCACCTGGGGACAATGTCGTGGACACAGATCAAGCATAATACAGGACAAAAAACATCAAGCGCAATGGAGTTCTAAACTGACCACGAGTCTCTCTGAGTCCTGTAACACTAAACAGAGATCCCTGGTCTTTAGAATATTTGGACCCTCGGCGGCTATTTCCCATGCCGCCTTTACTCTTTCCGGGGTACACATAAAATATTCAACACGCTACAGAGTACATAATCGTTATATTACATTCAATTGAATTACATTCAGAAAAGGATGAGAAATATATTGGCATATTATATTTTGATCCCTGTGGGGCTGCTTAGATAGATGCCTAGAAATAAGTGGATGGTAAATACATATATGTTTACATGGATGTGGGCCCCAACTAAAAAATTACACTTTCAAATATTGTTGTCTGATACAAATACAAAGTAATGTGTACCATTCACCCTGACTGTCAATTCTCCCGTGACAGTTTGTTTTGAAAGTGCCGTTCCGAACTATTATTTTTGCTGGGTAATTACTGTACAGCTCCAACCATGAGGATTTGTTAAGATAATCTTCTTGCCGTGCTCAAGGGAGGAGAGGGAATTTGTATTCGGCGCACAGCGGTCCTTCAAAACAGCTGCAGGGAGAAAGATGTTGCACTATGTTAATTTACCATAAACGCTTGTGCCATTATCTGAAATCCCCACCAAGTACAACTAGTTAAAAACTAACATATTTGCATTGTGCTGGGGGAGGATAAAATGCCCTCTGTGAGGAGACAGTCTAGAATGGATTTTGTTTCAAAAGCAAGAAGTTAGCCTTGAGGTGGGCATTGGACAATGGGTGCAATTTGTTACACTTCTACTACTCAACCTCAATCATTCTCAATCACACTTTTACTGGCATTGAGCTTTTTATTTCAGATTCCAAGCAGATTGTGTTGTTGGAGTCTAGGGCTAAATGTCCCAAATGGCACCCTCTCCCCTATGAAGTGAATTACTTTGAACTAGATGCTTTGGGGCTTGGGTCTAAAGTAATGCACTTCATAGGGAGTAGTGTTTCAATTGGGACGTATTAAGACAGACAAATCCAGGGGAAGAAGTAGGCCACATTGCTAAAGGCATTCAGAGAACTATCTTGTCATTATCCATATCAAGTAACATCGAGTGTGAGTACAACATAAGGCAACTTGGTTATGGTGGGGCGTGAGTATCCTAATCACCGTGTATCTCGTTTTCATCCTGACAATACACCTCTCAACACCCAATCGTCATCTCCCATTCTGCAATACTCCACGATTTTGTCCCACAATTCCCCCCCAAAAAATATTATTATAACAATTAAATGAAATCAAGATAAACGGATTAAACATCCGGGCCTTCACAATCAGAGATTGTTTACGTAGAAAGATTCATGTTCTTCATTATATTATTCTTGTTTCACAGGCCTTTTGAGCTTTTCTTTTGAAAGAGACACAGGTGCATGTTTTCATTGTACTATCTAGCTGAAAGGGCAGTGCGATGGATTCTGAACCCATGTTGAACCGGTACATGATCAGCAGCTTAGATCACTGGATCAATCCCAGGCCACATTGTATTTCTATGTTTAAACACAGCATTGGTTGTGCAGTTGGTTGGTGGTTCGATTCCAGCAGGGACTAAGAAAGAGGTAATATTAAAATGTACGCGCTTTCTACTGTAAGTCACTCTAGATAAGAGTGTTGCTAAATGACTTAAATACAAATGTAATTCTGCTCTATAACCAATGCAGCTTGCAAATAATACATCCAAAATATATGTTTAGTTTTTATATTATTTTACATTTACATTATAGTAATTTAGCAGATGCTTTTATCTAGAGCGACTTGTTTTTTATTTTATTTTGGCTATCATGGGACTAAACTGAAGTAATATGCATGCATACATCACAAAGACTTTGAGAAATTATTCATGTAATAACTTCAAATGTTCCATAACAGTTCAATTTTAATAGCCATTATATCTTCAATTAATGCAGTCTTTGGTGCCAACATGGGGCCCATTCACATTTAACATCTCAAACAGAGTTTGCTCAACCTTGTATTTAAACCTCTAAACCAATGCAGCGCCATCTTCCGTAACACCTCATGCTGTGGATTGACAAAGCATTGAGGTTGACCCCCCCCCGGATGAGATGTTTTTTTAAACTATCTGGCTAGACACTGATCTGGGCGAACTTTTTCAGCTTCTCAACTGAATGGCCATGGTTAGATTTGTGAGTGATAATCTGATCCTAGGCCTGTGCCTAAAAGACTAACCTCTAACCAGGGTACTCCCAGCAGCACGCTAAAGTGGAATGTCTAAACAGTAGGAAAGATCAAAGGGAGCTCGGACTAGCCCAAGGGATCACCTGACCTGTATCTAATTAAACATTTATAGGCGGATCAGAGGAGGGCTCCTGGGGGGGGGGGGCATGGATGGTCTCACAGACTGTGACAGAGAGAGAGCAAAAGAAGGAGCTAGCAAGAGTGAGGCACAGACACACTCACAAACACGCACACACACACAGAAAGGGAGCTCTTGCCTCTCGTTTACACAGCCTGTGGGCAAATGTGACTTTAATGAGCCATTGGTGAATGGACATTGGGCAGGGATTGGCATGCACCAGACGACTGGTTCAGATCACCCTAAAACGTGCATGTGCGCGTGTCCGTCTTGGTTTGCGGGCCGACCTGCGCGCGGCATGAAGCTAACTTCTGGTGTGTGATCGGGGGCAGGGTGTAATCTGCGTTTAACATTACTGCTTATGTTTACCCTATAAATAAAAGGTATTTACAGGGTTTTTCTCCTGGTCCCGTATCTGTCTCCTTGAACGATGTGTACAGTTGGTCTCGCAGGGAAGTTAATTAAGACCACATATTTTCAAGGATTAGATTTAGAAGTGATGAAAATGTATATTTCTTACTACTGAGTTGTGTGGTTGTCCCCCCAGCTGCCTTAAGGTGAATACACTAATTGTAAGTCATCCTGGATAAGGCAATTGGCAAAATAACTGAGGTATGTAAAATTACGTCATACTGGAAACGTTGTTCTTTAATTAGAGGAAGTTATTGTCAATGTCTAATTGCAAAGCAATTTGCGATCATCAATGTTGATATATGATTCAGATGTCAGACACCTTACCATCTCTCCATCATCATAGAACTCAAAAACTCTAGCCATGGGCTGTCTATGCTGCTAGACAGAGATAGTACTGGACCTTTGCTAAATTTACATTAACATTTTAGTCATTTAGCAGACGCTCTTGTCCTGAGGGACTTACAGTAAGTGCATTCTTCTTAAGGTTTCTTGGAAAAACAACATTGCTACCAATACAGGAAGCTTCTAGCTTTAGGCAATAATGGCCCTTTTGCACTCTTACAAGTTCATGTTTAAATTCACACTCCAGCTTATCTATATAAACACACTCACTATGCAGACAAACACACAGGCTCTCTATGCATGCAGTGATCTTTCCCCACTCTCAAAATCACCGTGCACGCACGCACACACGCGCACGCATATATCCAATAATCCACACTGCATGTATATTGCGAACACAAGTCACTTTCCAGGTGCGTGCATAAAACTTATTAACTAGAAACGTTGCTTTCTATTTTATACGCTTGTGTGGCAAATCAACAAGGAGAGCAACAACGGAGTGTGAGCTTTGTGACGTCACAGCTCTCTAAACGCGAGGCATCCCGGTAGAAAGAGAAGGCTACCGCTGTTGAACCGAATCTGTAGAGGAGCGCACGCAGGCGAACATTTGTGGACGCGAATGTGCCATCGACGCGAAATGAAAATGTGGCTTTTATTGATTTCGAATACGTTGAAAATGTGAATAATGTGAAATAAACTGTGTCGGATTAGTTCCTGTTTGTGACTTTACCGTTTTGCGACATGCTGGCATACATAATTTGCCAACATTTGCTGGGATTTATCTGAACGGAACTTTGGAACGGCGGCGTCACCCAGTTAGTCTGGTAAGTAGTCTAAAATATTGCTTTGCTGATTTTTGCGAGAACCTAAAGTCACTGCACTGCGATTACCATGTGTCCTATCTTATGTTCAAAATTATTTACATATTAAACTTGCAAGGAAGCTCTGTAATATTTACGGGCGTGTATTACCATAATCAGGATTCTTCTCTTTCCACAAAAATGAACACACCGAAGATGCGCCGATACATTTATACTAACCAACACGTGAATGGACACACACACACAATCTACAAAGTTCTGGCTGAGCAGAGGCGTGTGCTTTGCGGTCCAGAGCGCACAGCGCATGGAAGAGAAAATAGCCTCAGCTACAGTAGTGATAGAGCGCCATCAATCGCCTATCGGCCACAATCCCATACGCAGGAACTTGGATATCAGGGTTGGGGTCAATTACGAATTGAGTTGTCAATTTCTCTTTAATTACAAATAAATTAATGAACTTGCATTACCTATATCGCCATCAGGGAAAGCAGCATTTTATTATAATTTCAATTAACATACGCTAACATAAAAAAAGGTCATTTATTGTAAACATAACTACAGCCTATATGTTTACCACTGCTGATGTAATGTGCCAACCAGTACCATGTAGCACATGGCTGAATAACTACAGTGTTCTGGGTATATTACATTATGGTATTGTGGATTGTATAGATCAACAATCACTTAAAATTTTAAATATAAGAATACATTTCCCAGAATGCCTTAGATCCGACGCTACAGTAGATTGTGGACCGGAACACTATAACAAAACTAATAAAAAAGCAAACATCTAATGACTGAAAGAAAAATAGACCCGTAGGTTCACATAGGTTAGTGAGTGGTATGTGTATTATTTGCATTCAATATTGTTCTGATGAATGATTGGTCAAATGAACGAGTTTCAAGTTTCTTGACTCAGTTGAATTGGTTTGAATTAAATTCTAGTTATTTCAATTACATGTGAATTATTCTTCCTGTAGGGTGGGGACAATTCAACGTACATTCCAATATATTTGTAGCGAATTTAATTAGATATTATGAATTGACTCAAACATCGATGAAAAAATGTACAATCATATCATTGCACATTTATTATTGATATATATATATATATATATATATATATATATATATATATATATATATATATATATATATATATATATATATATATATATATATATATATATATATATATATATATATATATATATATATATATATATATATATATATATATA